>JAZAYU010000108.1:1891222-2052011 GCA_038501625.1 Corbicula japonica | reverse complement strand
CTGATGTAATGTGTCGCCGATTATCTTATTACATGACAGACAAATACAATAAACAAAATCATATTGGCACTGTACGTGCAATCATAAAGTGCAATTAACATCCGGTGGTCATCTTTAGTCTTAAATCCCCATCACGCGCAGCTAATTGGGGGTATCGATGACTGTCTCCAGTATACCCAAAACTAAAGGGCGACATAATAATACTGGAGCAGTGAAGTTAAAATATAGCAGCGGCTGTTCAAAATATTTGGGCGCCGGCTGCCGCACCTGTGGCCCCACTGATTATGCCTATGCAGTTGTACACCCCAGATAAACTAGTTTGGATATTGTCCAAGACATCTGCAAGACAGTTTGAGCAAATTTGACAATTTTCACATTAAAAATGTGACCTAAAGTGTGTTAACAGTCAAGCTTAGTCTTTGATTTCTGCTAGGTTTTTGACCCCAGGTGACCAAAATCATATGACAGAAGAAAATTTTGCAGGCTTTCTGTTTAGGTTATTAATGAGAAGTCATTCAAATAAACTGTATGGTAAAATATGATGATAATCAGATAAAAAAACTAAATCTATTTACAACTTATCTCTACAGTGTTATCAAGGTTTTACATTATTAAATATAATCAGATGACCCAGTTTATAAAATGTTATCATGACAAACCCTCTTAGCAAGTTTGATTAAAATCTGAATTTTTTCCATGGATCATCAAGACAAATGTTCAAGACAAATAATTATTCAGAAAGAGTTTAGTGATCATCTAAGACATCAAATGCACTGACTGTGTTTACCAGGAATGCTTTAGGGCACAGTTTTGGTCTGTTACTTGGCAGAGCCTAGTAACTGCCTTTAAAACAGTTTCCTTTTGCCGGATTTTCACATTCAAACTTCAATGTATGAAAGATACTAAAATTCTTCTATGAATCCAGTATTAAATAATATTGTCCAAACACTTTTTTCAGAACATGCAAAACTATCCATTGCATACCAGAAGACATTGACAACTTGTACAATAGAACAGAACTGACCAACATGAAACAGAAAATCCACAAGATGAAAAGGAATATGGAAGAAATGAAGGTGATGAAAGAAAATAAAGTTAAAGAACTTAAAGATGCATATGACAATGAGGTCAAGTCAATCAAAGCATTTTGTGAAGACCTTCAAAAGCTACTGGATAAAATGGAACAAGAGACAATACATGAAATGAAAAAGGAATTTGACAGAATTGAATCATGCCTGAAAACTGAAATAAATGATGCAAAACATCTAATAGATGAAATGAATAAAGTATCTGAGCAGATAATGAAAGCAGAGGGAAACAGGGCCCAGGAATTTGTCAGCATCAAGACTTCAGAGAAAGTGACAGCACAGGCTGAGACTAAACAACAACAGAGGAAGCCTGAGGAGTTAGTTCAATTCACTCCCGATCAGAACATTAAAGCATTCCTGGAGAAGATTCAAGCACTTGGCAAAATAACATGTAAAGAACAATTTATCAGTAATCCGAAGAACAGCCTATTCAAAGTGAAAAAATCCAGAGATATTAATGTCAAGCTTGTCAGTGACTGTTATGAGTGTTTTATCAATGGCTCATGTATTACTGAAGATGGCTTTCTTCTTCTGGCAGATTTCAGTAACAAGAAGCTGAAACGACTTGACACATCCTCATTGACAGTAACAAATTACCTTGACCTTCCAGCTTCACCTCTTGCTGTCTGTCTGATCAGTAAGACAGAAGCAGCAGTAACACTGAGCAATAAGACTGTCCAGTTCATTTCTATTGGTAACAAGCTGACTGCTACCCATAAACTCACAATGAGTCATGACTGCTGGGGTCTGGCTCACAAGGATGACAAACTTTTTATATCGGATAGCAGGAAGACAGTGTATATCCACGACATAAAAGGCCAGGAACTGAAGAGAATATCAACAGATGCTTCTGGGGAAGAAATATTCCAGTCAACTCGTCACATTTCTTGCAGTGTGGCTAGAGACAGATTGTTTGTGGCTGACTTTAACGAGGGTCTGGTTATCCTTGACATTCAGGGGAACTATCTGACCTCTCTGACTTATCCTACAGTGTCAGGTGTTAAAGGAGTGTGTACTGATGGTAGAAATCTGTTTGTCTGTGGCTGCTCTTCAGACAGTTACATTGTTCAGATAGGACAGGACTACAAACTGTTAGGAGAGCTAGGGAAGGTTAACTATCCTTTCTCAATGTGCATGGATCCTCAGAACCAAAGACTAATTGTGACAACATATCTCACTGATAACATTACTGTGCTAGAGCTTGAGTAATGAACACAAATAATGGGCAACTTACACTACACTTCTGACACTGGTCACACAAACCTTTCATGTTTTTCTTTTATATTTTTTAGTCTTGGTGTGAATTTAACACCATAATATACTGTATTATTGTATGTCCATTATCTTATATTCCAGATTGTGTGTTTAACTGCCTATCAAAACAAGAGCCATCAGAGACGGGTTATGCTCCCCAACGCCGCTTTGTCACAAATACTTTTTTGTTAGAATAGGAAGAATTTGTAAGAAAGATATTGTATTTGAAAGTTTCCTTTACGATTCAAACAGAAAGCATTTTACAATATTGTACAAAAATAAGACAAAAACAAGAGCTGTCACTGGAATTGACATATGCCCCCGAAATGCAGCTTGAAATCAAATAGGTATACATATGTAATAAATAAACATATGTAATGAAAAATATGCTTGTGGAAGACGAAGCATACTGCATGCATATAATGTGAAAGATGAAAGGATCATAATTATGTTTCAAGTCTGTAGTAAATATATAGTTAAATAAAGTTAAATATTAATATGAACAAGAGGTCCATGATGGCCCTTTATCACTCACCTGAGTGCAACGTCTCGATATGGTGAACATTTACATCAAGTTATTTTAAAATCCAATAAGAAAGAACAAATCTACAGCTTGGAAAAGAAAATGCTATTTTTCGTAACAGTGACCTTGACCTTTGACCTACAGGCATGGGTATTGTAAGCAACACATCCCTTTGTCATGGTGAATATTTTTGTAAAGTTATTTTGAAATCACTTCATTCATTAGGAATTAACAGCCAAGACAAGAAAATGTTATTTTTTAGTAACAGTGACCTTGACCTTGGACCAACAGGCATGGGTATTGTACGTGAAAGTACACCTTGTCATGGTAAACATTTGAGCCAAGTTATTTTAAAATCCAATGAGAAATAACAAATTTACAGCATGGACAAGATTTTTCTATTTATAGTAACAGTGACCTAGTTTTTGAACCCAGGTGACCCATATTCAAACTCAACCAATTAATAACTGGGACATATGTCCTGACCAAGTTTCTTTACAATCTGAGAGTAAAATTGTGACCACTATAGTGTAAACAAGAAAATTCTATTTTAAGTAACAATGATCTAGTTTTTGGACCCAGATGACCCATATTCGAACTTGTCTGACAAATCATTAGGACAAACATCCTGACGAAGTTTCATGACAATCGGAGCAAAAATGTGACCTCTAGAGTGTTAACAAGAAAATTCTATTTTAAGTAACAGTGACCTAGTTTTGGGACCCAGATGACCCATATTCAAACTCGTCCGAGAAATCATTGGGACAAACATCCTGACCAAGTGTCATGACAATCAGAACAAAAATGTGACCGCTAGAGTGTTAACAAGAAAATTCTATTTATAGTAACAGTTACCTAGTTTTTGGACCCAGGTGACCCATATTCACTCGGCCTAGAAATAAATGGGACAAATATCCTGACCAAGTTTCATGATAATTGGAGCAAAAATGTGACTGCTAGAGTGTTAACAAAAAAATTCTATTTATAGTAACAGTGACCTAGTTTTTGGGATCAGGTGACCCATATTCATACTCGGCCTAGAAATAAATGGGACAAATATCCTGACCAAGTTTCATGATAATTTGAGCAAAAATGTGACCGCTAGAGTTTTAACAAGAAAATTCTATTTATAGTAACAGTGACCTAGTTTTTGGACCAGGATGAACCTTATTCGAACTCGTCCGAGAATTCATTGGGACAAACATCCAGACCAAGTTTCATGACAATCGGAGCAAAAATGTGACCGCTAGAGTGTTAACAAGAAAATTCTATTTTTAGTAACAGTGACCTAGTTTTTGGACCCTGATGACCCATATTAAAACTCGTCCAAGAAATCATTGGGACAAACATCCTGACCAAATTTCATGACAATCGGACAAAAAAATGTTACCTCTATTGCGTTAACAAAATTTACCTTAGGGTTAGGGTTTAGGGTTAGGGTTAGGTAAAAAGGCCCATAACTCAGCCAAAAATAATCCGATCAGAAATTCCTTTGGATATGCATAACAAGTCTTGGTGACAA
The DNA here is from genome assembly GCA_038501625.1 of Corbicula japonica. NCBI lineage: Eukaryota > Metazoa > Mollusca > Bivalvia > Venerida > Cyrenidae > Corbicula > Corbicula japonica. Next base: position 2,047,624 of record JAZAYU010000108.1, on the reverse strand, counting down.
ACACTCCTGTGAAGTTTCAATGAAATCCCTCAAGCGATTTCAGTTTACGTTAGGGTTAGGGTTTAGGGTTAGGGTTAGGGTTTAGGGTTAGGGTTAGGTAAAAAGGTCCATAACTCGGCCAAAAATAATCCGATCAGAAATTCCTTCGGATATGCACATCTATGCTTGGTGACAAACACTCCTGTGAAGTTTCAATGAAATCCCTCAAGCGGTTTGGGAGAAGAAGCGAGGACAAGATTTTGCTTCAAAGGGCCATAACTCAGCCAAAAATAATCGGAGCAGAAATTCCTGAAGATATGCACAACTAGGCTTGGTGACAAACATTCCTGTGAAGTTTCAAAGAAATCCCTCAAGCGGTTTCAGAGGAGAAGCGAGGACAAGATTATTTCGGACGGACGGACGGACGGTCCGATTACTATATGCCTCCCTTCGGGGGCATAAAAATGAGAAATTTCAAAGGGCACTAACTCAAAAATGAATAAAGCAAGAGTTATGGTTCTTGTGCATTGCACTGCTCTGCATTGAGATCATTCTACTTATGAAGTTTCAAGTTCAGAAACTTTTATACTTTGTGAGATATGCACCAGATAAAATTAAGTAAGAGAAATTTCAAAGGGAAATAAATAAAAAATCAATAAAGCAAGATTTATGGTTCTTGTGCACTGCACTGCGCCTCATTGAGATCTATCTACTTATGAAGTTTCAACTTCCTAACTCTTATACTTTGTGAGATATGCCCCGGACAAAAAGTAAGTATGGTAAATTTCAAAGGGCATTAACTCTATAATGAATAAAGCAAGAGTTATGGTTCTTGTGTGCTGCACTGCTCCTCAACGAATTCATTCTACTTATGAAGTTTCAAGTTCATAACTCTTATACTTTGTGTGATATGCCCTGGACAAAAAATAAGTAAGAGAAATTTCAAAGGGCAATAAATCAAAAATCAATAAAAGCAAGAGTTATGGTTCTTATGCACTGCACTGCTCATCATTGAGATCTATCTACTTATGAAGTTTCAACTTCACAACTCTTATACTTTGTGAGATATGCCCCGGACAAAAAGTATGAAAAATTTCAAAGGGCAATAACTCAAAAATGAATAAAGCAAGAGTTATGGTTCTTGTGCACTGCACTGCTCCTCCCTGAGATCTATCTAGTTATGAAGGTTCAACTTCATAACTCTTATACTTTGTGAGATATGCCCCAGACAAAAAGTAAGCATGAGAAATTTGAAAGGGCAATAACTCAAAAATGAATAAAGCAAGAGTTATGGTTCTTATGCACTGCACTACTCCTCATTGAGATCTATCTACTTATGAAGTTTCAACTTCATAACTCTTATACTTTGTGAAATATGCCCCGGACAAAAAGTAAGTATGAGAAATTTCAAAGGGCAATAACTCAAAAATGAATAAAGCAAGAGTTATGGTTCTTGTGCACTGCACTGCTCCTCATTGAGATCTATCTACTTATGAAGTTTCAACTTCATAACTCTTATACTTTGTGAGATATGCCCCGGACAAAAAGTAAGTATGAGAAATTTCAAAGGGCAATAGCTCAAAAATGAATAAAGCAAGAGTTATGGTTCTTGTGCACTGCACTGCTCCTCATTGAGATCTATCTACTTATGAAGTTTCAACTTCATAACTCTTAGACTTTGGGAGATATGCCCCGGACAAAAAGTAAGTATGAGAAATTTCAAAGGGCAATAACTCAAAAATGAATAAAGCAAGAGTTATAGTTCTTGTGCACTGCACTGCTCCTCAACGAGATCTAACTACCTATGAAGTTTAGTCTTGATACCTCTCATAGTTTTTGTGTAATTGTCCGGACAATATCATGACGGACGGACGGACGAACGAACGGACGGAAGGACGGTTCAATCACTAGATGCCGGGGGCATAAAAATAAATCTATTTACAACTGATCTCTATGGTGTTATCAAGGTTTTACATTATTAAACTTAATCAGATGACCCAGTTTATAAAATGTTATCATGACAAACCCTCTGAGCAAGTTTGATTAAAATCTGAATTTTTTCCATGCATCATCAAGACAAATGTTCAAGACAAATATTCAGAAAGAGTTTATTGATCATCTAAGGCATCAAATGCACTGACTGTGTTTACCAGGAATGCTCAGTTTTGGTCTGTAACTTGGCAGAGCCTAGTAACTGCCTTTAAAACAGTTTCCTTTTGCCGGATTTTCACATTCAAACTGCAATGTATGAAAGATACTAAAATTGTTCTATGAATCCAGTATTAAATAATATTGACAAAACACTTTTTTTCAGAACATGCAAAACTATCCATTCCATACCAGAAGACATTGACAACTTGTACAATAGAACAGAACTGACCAACATGAAACAGAAAATCCACAAGATGAAAACAAATATGGAAGAAATGAAGGTGATGAAAGAAAATAAAGTTAAAGAACTTAAAGAAGCATATGAAAATGAGGTCAAGTCAATCAAAGCATTTCGTGAAGACCTTCAAAAGCTACTGGATAAAATGGAACAAGAGACAATACATGAAATGAAAAAGGAATTTGACAGAATTGAATCACTCCTGAAAACTGAAATAAATGATGCAAAACATCTTATAGATGAAATGAATAAAGTATCTGAGCAGATAAGGAAAGCAGAGGGAAACAGGGCCCAGGAATTTGTCAGCATCAAGACTTCAGAGAAAGTGACAGCGCAGGCTGATATTAAACAACAACAGAAGAAGCCTGGGCAGTTGGTCAGTTTTACTCCCGATCAGAACATTAAAGCATTCCTGGAGAAGTCTCAAGCACTCGGCAAAATTACATCTAATGAACAATTAATCAGTAATCCGAACAGCCTATTCAAAGTGAAAACCTCCAGAGATATTAATGTAAAGCTTGTCAGTGACAGTTCTGAGTGTTATATCCATGACTCCTGTATCACTGAAGGTGGTTTTCTGCTTCTCTCTGATATGAACAACATGAAGCTGAAGCGACTTGACACATCCTCATTGACAGTAACAGATTACCTTGACCTTCCAGCTGAACCTATTGCTGTCTGTCTGATCAGTAAGACAGAAGCAGCAGTTACCCTGAACAATAACACTGTCCAGTTAGTTTCTATTGGTACCAAGCTGACTGCTACCCACACACTCACAATGAGTCATGACTGCTGGGGACTGGCTCACAAGGATGACACATTATTCATATCAGATAGTGGAAAGACAGTGTATATCTACAACATGAATGGCCAGGAACTGAAGAGAATATCAACTGATGCTTCTGGGAAAGAAATATTCCAGTCTACTCGTCACATTACTTGCAGTGTAGCTGGAGACAGATTGTTAGTGGCTGACACCAGCAAGGGTTTGGTTATCCTTGACATTCAGGGGAACTACCTGACCACACTGTCTGATCCTGTAGTGTCAGGTGTTATTGGAGTGTGTACTGATGGTAGAAATCTGTTTGTCTGTGGACACACTTTCCACAACATTGTACAGATAGGACAGGACTACAAACTGTTGGGAGAGCTAGGGAAGGTTAACTATTCTCACTCAGTGTGCCTGGATCCTCACAACCAAAGACTTATTGTGACAGCATGGTACACCAATAACATTACACTGCTAGAGCTTGAGTGATGTACATAAATGATGGGCAACTTACCCTAAACTTCTGACATTAGTCAAACAGACAATACCAGTTGCGTAGCTACTATTTGGGCCTGAATTGCCTACAAGTTGGACAAGAAAAAAACATTTTTAAAAGTCCCAAAAATACAACAAACCAGGAGGGGTGGGGATTGTAGTGGGTTCAAGCCGTTTGATTGAATCAAATGTGTCTTTGGCAAAATGTTTACAACGGCAATTAAAATTACAGTAAAGCCCCTCATTACGGACACTCAGTATTACGGACACCCCGGTATTACGGACGATTTTGTAAAGAACAGACATTTTCTCTTCTTTGTATATGTAGTAAATAACTCACTAATATGGACACCCCGCTATTCCGGTATTACGGACAACGGACGCAGTACGAAATTAATTTTAATGCACATTTTAGACCCGCTATTACGGACAATCGAATCTGGTAACGTTCCACTTTTTAACTGTTTCACGACATCAGTTTACGACATCGGTTTGCGACATACGACAGATTAACGTATTATTGATTAGACTCATTTACAGTATATGGTAAAGTTGCAAATTGCAATCAAAACAGACCTGTCAAACTGTGATTTACACAATTGACTGGGGTACCTAATCAAGGTAAGTGGTAATGTCAATTAGCAGTTTAAGATGTTTGTATCTTTTAGTTAATTGGGCAATAATTGGCAGGTTTCGGCAATGAAAAGATTCGCTACTGATCGATTTGATTGGATGTTTTTGTTTGTAAATCTATGATAATACATGTATTATGAGTTGCATTTAAAAAAACTCACCAGTGTTTATTTACTGTTTGTATTGTAGAGCATGTATAAAATGAGCATAAGTATATGTAATTTATAGTTTTGCATTTGTAAAACATTTGTAAAATTAAAATTAGTAAATTTACCTATTTTGTCTCATTTATAACATTAAACTAGATATAAACGCCAATTAACACATATTAGGCTGTCTAATCAATGATTGATTAATATGTCGAACTGAAGATGTATCGGACAGTGGCCGGTAGTTCAAACCCACAATTAAGGACACTCCGCTATTAAGGACACTTTCCCTCAGTCCCTTAGGTGTCCGTAATAGAGGGGTTTCACTGTAGTTTTAAGCTGGTGTAACGTTGTAAAAGACCCCCTCCCCCGTTGTCATAGTTTTATATAAATTAGCGACTTCCTAGTCATAATATAATGACTCCTTCACACGTAGAAAAATGATCCTCACATAGAATAAGGACCCCCTAAGCCAATTCCTAACCACTTGTTTCTGGCATCAGGCCCTAGACCCCTTTACCAAGAGGCATCCGTCAGTCTTTGTGTGAATCAAACAGCATATACTGTTAACATTGTATGTCTATAATCTTATATTCCAGATTGTGTGTTAAACTGTCGAAATGAAGTTCCTTTTTTATGCTAGTATGGGGTTTGTCCAGAAAGTTAATAAACTACTTTATTTTTTATCCTTATAAGCAAAACTTACATTAACAAATTTTGCCAGAAAATACATATGTATGTAATAAAAAAACAAAACTATTTAGATGTGGTGAAAATTAACATTATAACAGTCTTTACATACAATATATATAAATCGTCACAGAGCACTTTGACAACATCATAAGCATCAGATGAACAACATGTTCTCGATATAGCACCTAAGCAATGTTCATGAGTTTCTGATGTCAGCTGATGATTTGCCTGTAAATGATTACAGTATGTACCAATTCTGAGGTTAACAAGGGCCCAAGATCATAAAACTAAATCTGGTGATCAGTGTCAAATCTCAAGCATCTAATTGGCTGAAATAGTAACCAGTCGCCATTTCAGCCAATCAGATCCTTGAGATTTGAGACTGATCTCAAATTTTAGTTTTATGATCTTGGGCCCAGATACTGAAGATTGAACACCAATGCATAGTACGGCACAATTCTGACTTCAGTCTTTTTTTGTTCAATACACTGTCATCCACACTTCCTAAAATTTTAACATAAGTTGCCTTGAATAATTTCCAGTCAAATCAGTTTTAGAAATCAATCTCCAAGTCTCAGTTTTACAACACAATTGTTCTGCACCTTCAATGTGTCTAAAATTTGCTTACAAGTAATTTATCCACATAGGGCATCATAATTTTTACGTCATGCAATGATATCATATAACGTCACATCAATAAAACCGTGTTTGTGATGAAACAACATTTTTCATCAACTTTTCATCTGAAGAGCAATTGTAATAGAATCAAAGGGCTCCGTGAACTGTTGATCATGTTACCATGGTGACTGGCGTTTTGCGAGTATTAGTGTTAACATGTTTATTAATATAAAAATATATAGCAAATACAAACTTAAGAAAATATCAAAACATTATTATAATAATTATTGTTATGACTGTTGACAATAATTTCATAGCTTTGTCTACAAACTTTCCAGACAGCCCTCATATTTACTTTGATATTCAGATACAGTACATTCCATTTAACTGAATAGCGGTTATCTTAATATTTTGCTTAATATAGTAGATTATTAAAACACAAAAACATTTCTATCTATTTCTATGATAAAAAATCTCTTTATTTGAATAGGTCACTGCATAGATTTCGATACGCCTTAAGACACTAATCCTACTTGAAATTCAAAAGTTTCTGCCCCAAGGCAATGTTCATTATCCGGTAAACTTGATAAATTTATTGTCATTGTTATCGCCTATTTCAAATAATGACTTCACTGGCACGCATGTTTACCATGTACATTAATAGCAATGACATCACATAACGGGGTTTCCCCACATCGAGAATTCATTTGCTTTTGTTTATAAGATGATTACGTTTTATGGAATACAGGAAATTTCTGAATAAAATGTATTTTATTCGTAAAAAGAAAGAAACATACAAAAAAAACAAACTTGTTCTGTTTCGAGACATGTGTGAAAATAACAAATGAACTCATCCATACTTGCTCGATAAATTAGAAAGTTAATTAGATTTGGCAAACAAATCTTAAGTGTTGCCACAAAAAACAAACTGTTGAGAACTTTGAGAACTGACATGAGCTGCTCAACAGTTTGCATTATTTGATGTGTTGAAAACGTAAAGAACTGACATTAGCTGTTGTAGGTCTATGATGATTATGTGCTGTATCTTGTTTTAACAATTTTAAATGTCGGGAAAGGTAAAATAAATTAATGACGAATGATCATTGTTTATTATTATTTATTTACAATATCTTTTTATCTTTGATTTCTCCACAGGTAGTTATTAACGTAACGCTGTAGGTACGGCGTAAGCGAATTTCACAAGTGTGTATTTCTCATGACGCACCGACGAAAAATGGCGGGGATACAAACGAAATCAAAAACTGAAAAGAATTTGTAAGCTCTGTATATTAGAATACTCTGGTTAATTGAATCAAGGGTCCTGACAAATGGACTATTCAAATAACCGAATTCTACTGTATTTACATTTTAGTGCTTCTCTGATTTTAACTTGTATAGTTTTCTTGTATAAATGTAAAATATAACATGTTAATGTTAAGATACCTAGTACATTTAAACGGATGTCTTCCTTTGAGGTGGGGGGGGGGGGAGCATGTAGTAGGTCTCTCAACAACCCTCAAGTCCAGGCACAACAAAGGTCAGAACAAGTTGACAAGACCTTCATCACATTAACGTGATCAGTTTTTCAAACTCTTTCTGAAGGGGTTGCAAAGTTATGCTCTGACAACAAATATTTTTTAAAATTTTGACCTTGAAACTCTGTATGTGACCTTGACCTTTAAAGTGGGTTTATGGTTCTTACACCAGAAACTTTGTTATTTTTAGGTTTACCCTTTTGTTAAGTCTGGATAAAATCCTACATCAGTTGCAAAGTTTAACTGTTAACTAGAAATTAACACAAATTTCGAAGTTGGGCCATGGTTCTCTGTCGTGACCCTCTATGTCACCAAGGGGAACATTTTTTTCATTTGTAAGTTTGGCTTCATTACTTGCTGAGTTAATGCCCTGAAAACTTGAAATTTGTGATATTTTGACCTTTAACCCCCCCAAGTATGACCTTGACTTTTGGGGTAGGGTCATGGTCCGCCTTGGACACTATAAATTTACAAAAAAAGTTAAACATTAAAATCAAGTGTGACTTTGACTTTTAAGGCAGAATCATAGTTATTGGATATGACAATCAGTTTCATTATGGGAACTTTTTTGTGTTGTTTGGCTCGAGTACCTTTATTAGTTGCTGAATGCTCTGGAGGGATAGAAATCTTGATGGATGGATGGATGGATGGATGGATGGATGGATGGATGGATGGATGGATGGATGAATGGATGGACAGACAAGGCTATCACTATAATTACCCAGCCCTTTGCGAAGTCAGAAAATAACAAACATAATTAAATTATGTTTATTTCTATTATAATTCAAAAACATTCCCCATATACATCAGCCAGTAGGTTTCACAGAGATTTAAAATACTGTCTTAGTTTTCTAAATATACATTTTAGGACACAGAAAATACATTTATTATGTTACATTTTTGCCATTTTGTTTCTTTCCATTTTCATGTTAATGCTTTCCACACTAACTGGGGTCTTCCTCCATGAAAAAAAAGTTGAAAAAAGTTACTATTTTCTATAAAAACTTGCATACAAAATAAGCTTGAATTTTTACTTTGCTTTTTGAAATCATTTTGTACAGCATATCTGTAGCGTATAATTGTGTTTGCTCCTACTATTTAACATGTCATCAAATTAGATTCATTACAGCAAAATAACTACTTAAAGTTAAACCAGACTATCAACACCCTAAAACCAAAACAATATGGCATATTTGCAAAGAATGAAATAAACAACAATAATGGTAGGTGTATTTCCCATATCACTCTCAGTGACAAGTTACTGTAACAGCTGTTGGGAGTTATCCAAGTTTTAGCTATTGGGAGAAACACTTAGACTTGTACTTAGCCATAAGCCAATCACTATTCTACACAAAATCTACTATAACTACACACATACCTTTGCCAGCCAGTGACTGCAATACCACGTATATTCTCAAACTTGGATTTCACTCTTTCTAACACTGCAAGCCACGTTAGATGATTATCTACATGATACATAATGTTTGTAGCATACACACAAGCCCCTGTGGCTCCCTTAAAGGCACTGGCTATCCAAATGTTAGGAAACACTTTACACAACCTGTCCCATATATCTAAAAGAAACAAAAAAAGCAACAGATTACCGAAAGTCATGTTGAAGAGTTATATAGAGTAAAGGTTGCTTCTGGTAGAAAATTTATCATAACTGGACGTTGTGTACTGGTTGCTTAGATAATTATAACACAAATGATTGGTTAATACAGATTAACCAGCTATTTATAAAATCTAGTAAAACATAATAATGATAAAAAAATCTTGTAAAAAATAATAATTATAATTCAATTCAAGAAGTCCTAATAACATTCAAGAAGTTAAAAAATAATTAAAAGCTCAATTTTGACAATCTAAAGAAAATGTAGCAGACTTCTTCAGCCTGCAGCCAAGGTATCCTTACTCCATTTTCTGTAGATTTCCAAAAATAAACTCTAACATATACAAGGCAGTTAATATGGTGGTTTATTATATACCCATGAATGATTTTAGCATAGTGCATCGTTGATCCGCAAAATTGTTACAACTCGTCTGTCTCAGATTAGAAATTCCGTACCGAACAATGTCCAGCTTTCCGTGTTCTATGTGACGTCATGTAATACGTCTCACTAGGTTGTCGTAATTTTCCGGCACATAACAAACTCCAAAAAAGGAAATTCCTGTCCAGAGTTTTACAAATGTTACGGTATTTTTACGCCTTTCATAATTTTCTTTGCCATTCATAAATTTACTGTTGCGTAGCTATTTTTATATCTGCTATTAGGTTAACCACGTTTTTGACTAAAATTTTGTTGTTTAGTTTATTTAAATTTCTTTTAAGCAAGAAGGGTATATAATAAAAGGAACATTATGACAGTATGCATTCTGTAGGTTTGTATTATTTCTCGTTGCGTATGTAACCACATCACGCTCCACCTTCGGTCTTGCGCGATATTGTTTACATAACCAACTCGAAAAATACGAACCTACATAATGCATGCTGTTATAATATTCCGTATATACCTGGAGGGAGTAAGAATGTTGGAAGATAATGCCAAACCATGATTTCTACAAGACTGCCTAGACCTGACTCTGAAAATAGACAATTATTTAGTAAAGAATAAGTATATGTGTTTTGTAGAGACATTTTCTCGAGGTGTAAAAACTAATTATTTTCACTGACCGATTGCTGTGATAAAAAATTTCTTTGGAGTCCCCTACCAGTGAAAACAAATAATTAGTAACTGACTTGACATTTGACCTCTTGTTGTGCATAATCCTGTTATCACTTTAATCATATTTTAATCTGTATTACCATATTTTATGGTGCTATATTGTATTTTTATCAAATAATTAAAGTATAAAGCTTGTTTTTCTAATTTTAAACAATACAGGAATTACCTGCCAGTACTGGCATTTCAAGAAACCTCAGCATATCATCCCACATGATGATGGTAAGGTGGGGGTATTTCTGCTTGATATATAAACATACTGCTCTAATGTGAGCGAAAAACAACTGCTGTACTGTCCAATTCTCTAGAATCATTTTCTTTTTACATCTCTCACACACTCCAAGGTGATATACCTGTAAAGAAAAAAATGTAAAAAATTATTGGTTGTATACTGTTCTTTATGGCAAGTGTCTTACAGAGAATAAATACAAACTGCTGTGCTGCTTTTTCAAGTCGCATCTACTACAAAAAGTGCTCTATCGAAATCAATAAAGAATATAATGTTGTTCTTTCTAATATTCTTGCACAATCTTTCATTGCATAGAAGTTGTTATACTAAAACTAGTAACATCAGCCATATCTAGGTGTCCTGTCAGATTGAAGATTCTATGAAATATTATGAAACATAACATCAATTTTAGCTGATTTAAAATGACAGTTCAATGATGATGCTAAAGCTAGAATGTGTCCTTGGACACTGATGCCCTCACTGCTGCAACAAAATTTGTAATAACAAAGGGCCATAACTCTGGTAAAAATGGACGACTGAAAAATTCATTTCTTTATGTACATCTACACATCCTGCTTGATCATCTGTGCAAGTTTGAAAGAAATCGCCTTATAGTTTAGGAGGAGTTGATGCCACAATAACTTGGGACATACGGACATACAGACGGACGTACAGATGTAGGGATGGACGAGTGCAACTCTATATGCCTCCCACTTTGTGGGTGCATAAAAATAAATCCTGCAAAATACACTGCAACTCAATTAAATTGGGGTGGGGTTGTCAGGGTCCATGCCTGCATACCCTAATATATCTGGAGCGCAATATAAGCAAAAGATACCAATTTGAAATAATACTATATATAATACTGCTTTGAAAAGAATTTGTCAATAAATCATAATTTTAGCCTGCAATACATGTAAAGTATATAAGTCATAAACTACAAGGATTTCGGTGAGTTACATCATCTTACATTTTTTAACAACATGGAGTAAGGAAAAGTGGTTCATTTGCCTTTTCAATTTTTATTACGGTTATTTTGAAACTTTAGTGTAACAAACTGTCAAGACTTTGTTTGCTGATATTTCAGTCTTGTGAAGGAAATTTAGTTAGTTGTTTGCACCTTAGCAGGTGTGAAACATGCTCTGATAAACCTGATCAGAGTAAATTTGGTAAATATCAGATATTAATGACAAAAATTATCACTGTTTCTATGACCAGACACTTCAATATTTCAAAACCAGGATCCAAGAGCAATGTGTGATGTAATGAGTCGCATGATATATTGTAAAACACAAAATAACAGATCACGAAAATAATGGAGCTGCTGTGCACTGTCAAATGCAGTACAGTTTCTGCTCATACAATTACAATAATACATGAATAAACCTGTACAAGCCTACCTCATCAGCACCAATGTGGAAGTGTTGTATGGAGGGGTGTAATTCCATCACCTGGTCTATCATCATGCCAACAGCAGTAAGGGAATCTGTATATAAAAACAAGTCAGATGCTTTTACTTATAATACGGAAACACCTTCATACATAGTGAAGCAAGTTCAGTTCACCTAAAATGACAGTTTTCATACAACAGATTCTATTTCGTTTTCAAGTTTAACCATCACTCAATTAGCCACAGTTAGTTAACATATCAGACGGAGGGCACTGGTTAGATCAACCATAATACAACTGGCCCTGTTGAGTTTAACTATCAAATAACCAGCCCTGGTATATGTATGTTTAATCGTCAGACAATGGACTCTGGCTAGATTAACAATCGGACAAATGACTCTGGTTAGATTAACCATCAAAAACAAGTCCTGGTTAGTAAAACATGTGATTTCTGACATGTACAGTACCTATATTTGACTGTGAGACATTACTGGGATAGGAGCAATAGTAGCTCATACAGGCTGCAAAATTACTGACAATTCACACAGTTTAAGAATTTTAGCAGAGTTATTTATTTTAAATACTGTTTTACCCAGCTGAATATGCCCCTCACCCCTGCCCCACACACAGATGCACAGAAAATCTGGAAAAACTTAATTATGTAATCTCTGAGCTTTGTGTACCTGAATTTGTAGGACACAGTGCACTAGGATATCCTGGAAGCTCACACATGCTGCGGAACTTCTCATGCTTCAACACAAACTGTAAGTAAAGGTTAATTTTATAACATAATTCAACTTGCATCATTTTCAAATGTTGCTAAATTCTCTATTTACCTTAAAATATCCAATCACATTAAGTGATATTAGTTATATCAAGTAAGATTACTCACATCTTGAAGTGAAATTTCAAATGAAGTTCCATAACATACTGGGTAATATTGGTCTCAATCTTTAGCCTCTCAATACCTTTAAAAAGGTGTGTTATATTACAGATAAAAATAAAATAGCATAGAAGTCCTAAAATACTTCAAGAAATGGTAGAATATGTGAACAAAAAAATATTTTTCACCAAAAAAAAATTAAATTTAAAAAATGGTGTAGTTTTTCTTCATTTTCTTTAAATATTCAGTCTCCTATGTTAAATTCAGCAAAAAAGGAATTTGGTCAGTTTTACTGTACTAACAGTTACCTCAAAATGCCCAAAAGTCTGTACAAGGGGTATCACTATCAGCTCACTGTCACTGGCCAACTGAAGGATTTCTGCTATATTGTCTTTGCTAGAGCAAGAAAAAAACACCAGTGATTTAAAAAGGTAAGAGCATTTTGGCAAAGAAGGTCTGGAGAACAACAAACATTAACAAAAATTGTACACTTTTTGCAAAGCATGATCTAGCCAAGTCGGTATAAAACACTACTTATGCTCTTCTCACTGTTTTTGTAAAAATTTAAATTATTTGAACCAATATGGAAAATGACAAAATGGATATGTTTGAACAGTTATTAAAATGTACATCTATGTATATAAGTTATGCTTACAAAGGTGCAGCATTTCTATATGTTATGCAAAATTCTGAAAAACAGATTTTGTCTGAAAGGGGTTTTGTCCATGTAACTGGATACATGTACCATGAAGCAGACCACATCTTACCTGTAGGCATAAGGCTGTGCCAGTTCCTCAAGCTGACCGGAGTATGGGAACATGTCTTCATACTCCATCAACAGGCCTGTGGCCCCAAACCTCTTCAGCAGTGGAAACAACTGAAATATTTATTATTTATTATAAAATTTTCCTATAAGCTATTGTTAGATCCTAGAAACCTTGTAAATGTCTAAGAATTTAGACAATAACCAATTTTGTTAACAGGAAAAAATATAACCAAAAGGTCTAAAATAAACCTTTGAACTGGCTTGTATCAAATACATGTAAGACAGAAATTCCTTTAGATATCTATAAGATATCTATTGAGAGCAGATATGATGTTGTGTTTTGTGATTTTCAACTTGTATGTACCGATAGTAAACAAACCAAACCTTTTGGTTACTTCACCAGGTTCTGAGGTGCAAAAAACCTCACACTTGTGTCTGCAGGTCCTCATATGAACAAACAAGCACAAGTTGTCACAAGTGCATTAACTCCAATCTACCTATCAACTCAACAATGTTTCATGCAAAAGCACACAATAATATAAAACATAAAAAGCTAATGGCACTATCAAGCAAAAAATGTGGGTACTTGGTGACCTTACAGGGACCAGAGCAACTGGAGTCAAATCAGAAAGAACACAATGGCAGGAATAACTATTGTTTTGAACATAAAGAAAACTGGGAATAGGCTTCATGGCAAAACTCTGGAAGTGTGTTCCTGATCTTGATAATATTGGCTGTTTTAAATTATGTTATTAGTATTAAGTAAGAAGTAAGAAGTAAAATAAAAAGTCATCCATATTTGTTTAATTTGTTTTAGCTGGTTGTAATTTCCAGAGTGGTATCATTCTTTTGATGATGAGTATACTTAAAAATTTTCACACCATACGCTATCATTATGTTTTTAAAAGGAGCTTCTTCCACTTTTACGTATAACGGTAAGCCATAAGAAAATTTGCATCCAAGAATTACTTACCACTTGAAGGTACTCTATTCTTGGTGCAGCACCTTTCAAGTCTAGGTGCACCAATCTGAAACAAACATTTTCACATGGTGTGAACCTTATGATAAAAGGAAGCTGACAAACTCACACGTAGACATATACCAATGTTTGCTCACTGATTAAACTTGGAACCATCTATTGGTCATGATCTATTTCCATACCAAGTTTGGTGACTACAGTTCTTCAGTTATTGATTTGAAATCAGATGAGGCCACAACATATTACTGTGTGTTTCAAACTTGGATATTTAAATCATTTGTACCAACACAAAACAGCCTTTTTATAACAGCTTTGTTTATATTTTATTTACAACACAGTTTAACCCTTTCCTGTATAGATACACCTTAAATGCTAGGGCGAACAGTTTAGATCCAGATCAGCCGGCACATCTGTGCTGTCTGATCAGGATCCAAACTGTTTGCTTTTTGATTCATTAGGTTATTTCTGACCAATGTGACCAGTGTAGATCCAGATCAGACGGCACAGGGGTTTTTCAGCACTATCTGCGCCTCCGGAAAACGGAGGTGTTCCCAAAGCAAACGGCCTTGTTCCCAATCATAGCCAGTTGTTATTTTTCCCAATTGAAATCATATTTTATTTAAGAAATTTCGGCAAAAATCAAATAAAATATATCAAAATACAGTGCATTCAGCACGGATTCAACAGATTCCGCGCTACCACCGCAGACGATATTTCGTTTTTTGGGGAAAATCACCACGGCCAAGCTCTTGGAGGTCATCGCAATTCCACCAGAATAATAATTTTGTCCTCGTATCGGCGCGAACACAACTTTGCAGGGGTAGTAAAAATTTATCAGCGCGACATCGTGGGGGATTCCCGGTGACGTTCCGCGAACCAACGCGGACGCACATTCATGCACCGATTTATTTAAATGAAATTACGTGGGAATGACTTGAGACCAAAATGTGCGAGCTTTAAATAAAATTTGAGTCGACCGTGTCATCTCAATATCTTGTCAAACATTCCATAAGAATCACAAACATGGCATCATGCTTTCAGTTTTCACACCTTAGTCAAGTGACATACACTCTTTGGCAGGTGAGACCAAGCTGCCAATTAAGGGTGACACTGATTTTACCAAGGGAATCTTTAACATGTCACCTGGCTTTCAGAGTTTTTCACACATTACGGTCGCTGTGATTTTACCGATACACGTTTTTCTTTAAGTACTAAATCTGATATAACGTGTAATTAAATAAAACGCAATCGACTTGTGGACCCCACTTTTTCCTTTAAACGTTAAACACTGGTAAAAGCCAGTTTGCATGATTTAAAATAAGTTAAAATAATTACGTTGATGGTGATGTCGGTTTTTACGAAATCCGCATTTTATTCCATTTATCTTTAATTATTACATTTTTAAACCGCATAATTTGAAAAACATCCGTTAACATAAAAACCGCATGTACCCCTCAGAAAAAACATGACCATGCTGTGTATTTGGTATGGAGGCAAAAACTCGATACCGCCGAACATCAAACGCGACTTCAAAAGACGTCGTCGGCTCGAAACATCCATCCATGTTTATTTCGGCTTTGCTATAAAAACGTTTGATCTTAAACGTTTGACTTCAAAACACGACGTCGACTCGAAACAACCAACCGTGTTTATTTCGGCTTTACTATAAAAACGTTTGATTTACCTGGTAGTGTGCGCGTGTCATTTATAGGTTGTCTGATGCAATAATTACAGAAATCTGATAAAAGCGATAAATTAAAGATTAGGATATATTTTAAATGATGGAATATGTTAGCGTTTGGTAAATAATAATTATTTTACTATTTTACACATGTATACAGGTAATAGAAGAGTGACTTCCCTTTATCTAGAAATTGCAAGCGTTCAGTAACCCTGTTTTAACTGTAAGCATGAATATTTCCTGGAACTTCTTTCAACATTATAACTATTAAATATGTCAATAAATTTAGATCTATTTTGCAAAACTTTCAAAATATGACTCGTTATACACTTAATTTTTTTGTAATGTATTTTCGCGACTATGATGGCTTAGCACAACAATAAGTTCTACAATAAAAACTTACATTTATCTGGTCTTTTTAGTTAATACTCTAAACTAACCATTAAATTTGCCACAGTTTCACTATTTTATAAAGAATTTTAATTTCATATAATGAATAATTTAAATGAGAAAATTATTTCTGATAACAGTTGGCTAACAAGTTACCAGTTTTGCAATGTTTGTTTGAATAAAGACCAAAAAGCTGGTAAAAGTATATTGGTAATGTAAAAATTGACTGATTTATGCTTAATAAATGCATATTGAAATTTCCCAAAATGGACTATTTTATCGATGTGAAAATTCCCAAAATGGGCTTTTTTGTCGATAAAAAATTCCCAAAATGTCCAGACTCCTTTTCCCAAAATAGGCAGAAAAACCCCTGCGGCATGAATGTGATCTGGATCTACACTGGTCGCACACGTGTAAAAATGCGTAATATCAAGGAAAGGGTTTATAAATAATTCAGTTTCACAACCAATATAAGTTCTTACTTGTGAATATTAGAACTTGAAAGAGCCATTGTGTCTTATGTCTAGTTAGATCAAACTCTACCTGAAAAGAATTTTAAATAACAATGTTATCTTAGTCACTGGTATAAACCTGGTTAAGACATATGCCTTGATTGGATCAAGTAGTATTAACAATGGTAATTAAATCGGTTTCTAATCAAATCTGATTCTATCGTGAGTTAACATGTTACCTGTTACCTCACCTCTTTTAAGCTTTTACTCCAAGGGATATATGGCACTTATCTGTGAGTGATCAGTGTCGATCCAGATCAACCAGCACATCTGTGCAATCAGAGCAGGATCTGCACTCTTTACTTTTAGTTCATCAGGTTATTACTGACCAAGAAGCAAATTGATAAACCAGCTGATCTGGATCTACACAATTCACAAAATTAATACAATCAAACCTGTATATATGGAGTAAAGGATTAAAACCAAAGTTTGCAATCTGAAGATGACAATTTGGATGATGGAAAAGAACTCCCTGGGTTAGGATTTGGGTAATATCACATGCACAACCAATAGTTTATTAATATTTTGTCCCACAATTTTCTTCTTTCATTCATAAATGAGCTGAGACATAACCTTAAATTTGATGTATAAACATTATCATGACTTGTGACTGTAAGCCACAAGATCTTCTCATATACAATAGTCAATGTGTTGCCCGGCCATGTCGAATTTTATAACAGACTTTTTTTTAACAGGTTCACACAATCACCCAGATAAGCAAATATTTGTATTAAGGGAAGTTGAATTTAATTAAATGATTCTCCCTCAGATCAGGTGGCTACCAATTTCACTAATAGCAATAAATTAAAATAAAATTACTATTAATTGAATAAAAAACCTTAGGTTATTGTAGTGTTTTGAATCTGCAGCTGAATTGCAAAGCAGAAAACAAGTAGAATGTCTGAGACTAACTCAAAACATTTGGTATTTAGTGTGGACTAGTCAAACTTCTTAAATTGCATTATTAAAGAGACAATTGACCAACTTGATTTGCCAAGACGGCTTACGAACCAGCGATAACTGGTCACCAATTGGCCAGCACCAGTGTGAAATATGAATCAAGTGTTCCGGCTAAACTAAAATGGAATAAACAGCTACAGCTGTGGTTGTTACAAGCTTGCAGCTCAAACGTAACTGTTCCGCGTGCACCAGTTTGTAATCCCAGCTTAATCTCGGAACAAATAAAGTTATTTGCCAGTGCCTGTAAGAATCTGTGTACGCCATCTAAGCCATCTTGGCAAATCAAGTTGGCCCAATACTTTCTTGATAAACAGGCCTTGCATATACAGTAGGGGTAGCCCAACTATTTGTGCGCAATAGAAGAGCTTTTCTATATATATGATTGTCGCTCTTCGCGCACAACCCAGTTACTATTCAAATCAATGCGGAATATTATCCTTCTATGTTTATATGCTAGCGATCAGAATTTGAATCGCAACTTTGGCGACTTTGACGGCTCCATAAAGCATCTTAAACCATATGTATCGTTAAAAAATTTACATACCTGAAAAGCAACATTCAAGTAGAATCATTATATGTAATCCTTCATAAATAACGGTTTCATTTTTTATGCAAAACTCATTTAAACCTACACCCAGGTCAACAGATTTCGATTACATCGCTTAAAGTTTACCTGACTCACGTTTATCAATAAACTTCACCTTACCAGCTTGAAATAGGTACTGCGGAAATTCTTGCTATGGTAAATACAAAGAATAAAAGAAAGTAATCTGCAAATAATTAACAAGGTAATATACACAACATTATTAAAGGTGCGATTGAAACTTAATATAGCGGGGCGGGTATCTAAATAGATGAAAAAATAACTTTGACAACCATCGAACATGACATAAATAAGAAAATAAGAGTATGTTATGAGTTTTTCGAAGCGTACACCCTCCCGCATTGTAAAAATATGTTTGAATAAAAAGAAAAGTTTTCATTGGTTATCTGGATTTCGTATCAACATGTAAACTGCATATAACATGGTAGGTTTAACAAGTTATTTTGTGGAATATTCGTCATTTTATTGTTACTTTCATCATAATTTATTGTTATAACCACACTTGAACATACCAGTGTTAGAATTTTCATGTGGGAGTGAAAAATAACAGAATTTAAATCGGGTCGATTTCCACCACAGTTTTGATCGTAACTGCTTGAGACGTAAAGAACATGCAACGAAAATGTCCGTATGATAATGGGTCTGTTCTTGCAGTCGAATTATTGAGACTAACAGTACGTCAGTAGGGGTTGCTTAAAATTTAAAAAATGTAATATATTATATAATGGAAGAAAAGTTGTAATCTCTACTTAAAAACAATGCTCCGTAGCAAACATGAATGGCAGCCAAGGTAGACGGGGTAGGGCCTGATCAACCCTACCTGCTCCGCCATCCCGAGGGTGTCCCGAGTGTAAATGGAGCGAAACACCTGCGGACGGATGGTAACTCGGCTGATGACGTCTACCTTCAGCAGAACATCTGTTATTCAACTCTGTTTTTCTGGTTTACCAGTGACTTCCAGGAAAGTCTGGATGACAACTGAGAATAGAACAGTGACCCTGGAGAGACAGGCGACTTCTAGGAAAGACTGGATTCACGGTGTACAGTGGGTTGGCTCCCCGCTGTGCAGTCTTCGCGAGAAGACACCCGCCAAACTGCTACAACACAACCGAACGAAAAACACCCCCAGGGTCTTCCGAGAGGGGGGGAGGATGAAAGACCTAATAGGACTGATTTCACGGTGACGAACACGGAACACAAACGGACTATGAGTGAGACTGATAACAGCACAGCCATCATGTGCCCCTGTGGTAAGATGTGCAAGAACAGGAGGGGGATGAAAATCCACCAGACTCGAAGCGGCTGTCAGCTACGGAATACACAGGAACAACGCACAGTTAACCCTGGTGAGACGGGGGAGATATCTAGTCAGGTGACGAACCACAGTGCTACTTGTCTCTCAGCTCCAGTGCACTCCTTAACTGCAGATGACATCAAGAACGGTACAGCAAATCCCACAGACCAAACAGAGCCGTCTGAGGAGCTAATTCCTCCCACTGGAGATGGAGAAGAGTCCCCAATATTTCGGACAGATCGACCAAGGGTGACTTCAGGAGGTAGCTCTCCAATCTTTGCAAAAAGTAGACAAAGTACATCACCACTCCATGAAACACAGAAAGCACCAGACCAAGGGCAAGCTGAATCAGACTCAAGACCACGACAACCGACATCAAGCGACAGAAAACCGAAGATCGCATGGCCCAATACCAACGACAGTAGCTGGAAGACGTTTGACGATGACTTGGACCTGATCCTTCAGTCAACATTGTCAGGTGCTGTGGAGAGGAAACTACAAGTGTTGCCTTCCATAGCCTACACGCTCGGAAAAGAGAGGTTCGGAGAAGTGAAGAAAGGAGAGTCAAAGAAGTCTCAACCGCGCCCAAACAGAAGGCAGTGTGAGATAAAGAGGCTCCGGACAGAACTCCGCACTTTACGTAAGCGTTTCAAGGGTGCCAACCAGACTGAGAGAGAAGGTCTCGCCCAATTGAGAGGACAGCTGAGGTCACGCCTGAAGACCCTCACTACGGCAGAGAGAGTGGCCAAAAAGAGGAAGACCAAAGCAAAGAAGAGAGCCGCCTTCATAGCAAATCCTTACAAATTTTCCAGGGACCTACTAGGAGGGGAACGATCAGGAAAGATGGAGAGTAGTAAGGCCGAAGTGGAGCAGCACCTACGGGATGTACACTCAGACCCTAAGAGGCACGACCCGCTAGGCAACTGTGACAGAATTCTTCCTGTTGAAGAACCATCAATCCCACTAGATCTGAAAGAACCAACACTTAAAGAAGTGACAGGTGTTGTTATGAAGGCCCGGTCATGTTCAGCTCCTGGACCGAGTGGCGTTTCCTACAAAGTGTATAAGAAGTGCCCCAAGCTTCTGAGACGTCTCTGGCAACTGTTGAAAGTGGTATGGAGGAAGGGAACAGTTCCAGACTGCTGGAAACAAGCCGAAGGTTGCTTTGTGCCCAAGGAGAAAGACTCTAAGACAGTAAAGCAGTTCAGGACCATATCACTTCTAAATGTTGAGGGCAAGATATTCTTCTCAATACTGGCCAACCGCATAACCTCGTACATGTTAAGCAACCAGTACATCAACACCTCAGTCCAAAAGGGAGGAATACCCGGCTTCTCGGGGTGCGTGGAGCACACCAGCGCTCTAACGCAGCTGCTTCACGAGGCCAGGATCAACCACAAAGATCTCAGTGTCATTTGGTTAGATCTTGCGAACGCCTATGGATCGATCCCACACCAACTGATCTTGGAAGCTCTGCACCACTACCACATCCCAGATCATGCCACAAAACTCATCCAGAGTTACTTCAGCAACATTCACCTGAGGTTCTCTTGTGAACAGTTCACAACAGACTGGATTGAGCTACAGAAAGGCATCGTGACTGGATGTACCATCTCTGTTATACTGTTTGTGATGGGCATGAACATCATCATCAAGGCAGCAGAGGGGGAAACACGAGGCCCAAAGACCAACTCTGGTATCCGCCTACCATCCAACCGTGGGTTTATGGACGACATGACCGTCACGACGGAAACTCACATCCAAGCACGATGGGTACTCACGGCACTAGAGGAAACTGCGACATGGGCCCGAATGCAGTTCAAGCCAGCCAAGTCACAAAGCCTGGTGATTAAGAAAGGAAAGGTCACGGAAAGATTCAAGATGACCATACAGGGAGAGGAAATCCCATCCCTGTCCAACAATCCAGTTAAGTGCTTGGGAAAGTGGTTCGACGCCTCGCTATCAGACAAGAGCAGTCAAGCCCGTCTCCAACAACAGGCGGAGGAGGGGTTGAGAAGAATAGACAAGTGCGATCTTTCGGGGAAATTCAAGGCTTGGGTGTACCAACACAATCTACTACCCAGACTTGTTTGGCCAATGATGGTTAACGATATTCCAACCAGTACAGTAGAGAAGCTGGAGCGGACTGTCAGCAAGCACCTAAGAAGATGGTTAGGCCTACCTCCATCCTTCACCAACATAGGTCTCTACAGCAAGACAGCAAAGCTACAGATGCCTATCAACTCTATTGTAGAGGAATTCAAAGTTGCTAAGGCCAGACTTCTGCTAACGCTGAGAGATTCCAAAGACGAGAAGATCAGCGGCGCCGGCATCGAGGTTAGGACTGGACGAAAGTGGTCAGTGAGTCGTGCGGTGGAGCTTGCAGAGAGCAGTCTCAAGCACCAAGACATTGTGGGTATGACAAACATAGGAAAAGAAGGACTAGGCACCAGGAAGCACCAAAGATGGGAGACTTCAACACAGCAGGAAAGAAGATCCCTAGTACAGACCGAGATCAGGAAAGAAGCAGAGCAGGAAAGAATGTCAAGGGCAGTCCAGCTAGGACCGCAGGGAAACTGGACAAGATGGCAGGTTCCAGAGAGGAAATTATCCTGGCAAGAGATCTGGCAGTACGAGCCACTCAGACTGAGTTTCCTGCTTCGTTCTATCTACGACATGCTCCCATCTCCTACCAACCTGTACCTGTGGAAGCTGATTGACGACCCGGCATGTCCATTGTGTGGTTCACCAGGATCACTCAAACATGTACTCTCATCATGCCCCACAGCCCTATCTCAGGGGCGCTACAGATGGCGTCATGACCAGGTCCTGTCTGAGGTAGCTCACGTCCTTGAAACCGAAAGGAAGAAAGAGAGACCGAGGCCAAACCAGAACCGCTACATCGGGTTCATGAAGGAGGGAGAACAAGTACCCAAGTCAGCCCCAGCATCGACCGGAATCCTGAATGAATCCAGGTCATGGGAAATGAAGGCTGACCTAAAGGAACAACTACAGTTCCCCCAGGAGATCGCCCAGACTACCCTCCGGCCAGACATTGTGATATGGTCCAGGAATCCTAAACGAGTGGTGCTGGTTGAGCTGACAGTCCCATGGGAGGAACGCATTGAAGAATCCCACGAGCTCAAGAGGTCCAAGTACGAAGACTTGGCCCAATCCTGCAAGTCCAACGGCTGGAACACTCGGGTCTTCCCGATCGAGGTCGGATGTCGTGGCTTTCCATCACAATCAGTGTGGAGAATGTTCGGAGCATTGGGCATCAAAGGAGCGGCACGAAAGCGCACAGTCCATGCTCTGGGGAGAATAGCCGAAAGAGCATCCAGCTGGCTATGGATGCTCCGTAGCAAACATGAATGGCAGCCAAGGTAGACGGGGTAGGGCCTGATCAACCCTACCTGCTCCGCCATCCCGAGGGTGTCCCGAGTGTAAATGGAGCAAAACACCTGCGGACGGATGGTAACTCGGCTGATGACGTCTACCTTCAGCAGAACATCTGTTATTCAACTCTGCAATAAAGTCTCCAAAAATTATGAGGTTCTGCCACGTGCATGGCATGCTTTTCGCTTTCGCCCATGACGGCATGCCATGAGACATGACATGCCCGTGCCATGGTTGGTCGTTATGGTTCAATTGCCGCTGAAATTGTAAACAATTTATGTTTAAACAACAGAAAACAAATGCAGATGGTTTGATTTTCAGTAAACCATATTCTTGTGAGGGTGGCATGGTCAATTTAATGTTGGAAATGCTTTCAAAAATGCTATTGAAATTACCTTCTCGCGTTATTTACAAACATGAGTAGGTACTTCCGGTTTGTCTTCAACATTGAAGAGCGACAAGTTTGACAGATGTAAACACAAACTGGGTGACTTATATTGTAAAGGATTTCACATATAACATAGTTCAAACTGAAGGTATTTCGGCATGGGTGTATTCAGAAGATATTGTTTGTCAAAGCGCTGATTGTCATTTCTAAATAGAAACGTTTTCCTACTTGATTTTGAAGGAAACTCTGTGACCTGGATGAGACGCAAAAAGATTCTATTTTTAGAATATTGTTGTTAAGTTATGCATTAAACATAGATAGGTTATTAAAATCAAATCGCCTTCTACTTAAAAAATCGGAGCGATGTTTTAAAACATTGTCAGTATACATTTTCATCTAGTGTCCAGCAGTCCTACACCAGCAACAAGTGGTAATGCTTTATCAATTTCATTATAATTTGCCAGGAGCCAGAAATCCAGGTCTCTGGGACTTGATTTTAATAGTTAAACAAGTAATCAGAAACTAGCCAGTCATTTCTCGCTAAAACACCTTAAAAGAATTTGTGTTAACGCACAGAACTAGTCGTCCATGTAAAGGCCAGCTGTAGTAATCCACTAGATAGTTGCAGATAATCCACTCATTAAGGGCCGTATCAATTGGATCAGCTCTGCACATAGTCCTACCACGGACGTTGTAAAGATTTTTTTTAAATGTTTAAGATGAAAATCTATACTAACAAAGAACACAGGGTATTGGTCCCATAGGACCCCCTTGTTTGAGTCACTCAGCGGGACTACTCTGCACAGAACTAAACTGGTTGGTGGGGTGGGAATTTATTAAAGATACCTTAATGTTACCTTTGGAAATACTCTGTTTTTATATAAATATAATGCATGAGAAGTGTATAACAATTATAAAACTGACACTGTAACCCCTTCTAGAAAACTCTTGTCTCTGGTGTTTGTTACTTATAGGCCTCCTCAAATTTCATTTGAGCCTCCTCAACCAATCCTTAATGACAACCCTGTACATGTATTTGGGTAACCTCTAAATATATAGATTCCATTAATCCGCAAACTCATGTATCGCTAAGTGAATAGCATTGTGTGTTTTGAAATCAATTTCTCATTAGTCTACCACTGCATTGACATTTCACATTCAATCAAAATCTCTTTTTGGGTCCTTTTGCTCTTCAGCATTTGAACATTTATCTATTTTTCAAAATATTTTAGATTCCAACATGGTGTATGTGACAGTGAAGGAAGAGAGTGAGGACAGGCTGTACTTCACCAGACAGCCCAGTCTCAACTCCTGGGCAATTCTCGTTGGTAAGGACAATGTAGTTTTCACATATCGAGTTCAGATGCAAGATCTCCAAAAAAGGGGGTTTGTCTGGGACAGTCTTTCTAAGTCTTAGGATAGTTACCTAATTAATTTCAAAACTACTGGTCTAAATCACCATGAAATTAAATATTGCTGCCAAAAAGGAGGTTTAAGCAACCCCACTGAACCCTCTGTAGATCTGCCCACACATAAAGAATGTTTATACTCTTTGCATTTTGTTTTAAGTGTACCATCATCTACTACATGTAAATTTTGAGGAAAACAAGAGAACTTGTAGAAACACAGTTAGAGCTGAATAGAAAAGGTTTGAACTAAATGGGTAAAACTTCTTATTTGGTATTGATATGATGCTTTGGCTCAGCATCTCATCATTCTCATGAAGAATTTGATGATGTTTGGAAGACTATTTCTTCCAAGTTTCCCCATTAGCAATATGCTATATATATGATATATCGGTTGATTTTAATTATAAATGAGTTTTACTTCAATATTCTTCCACCTAAGTCTTCAAGTTTTCAAGAATGTCTTATTTTACAATGCAACTGTCTGTGTTATCATGTTTTTCAGGTTTTGGTTCAGTGGGACTTGGTATAGCCTACTATGGAAATGGTATGTATAAAGGGTAATTAAATTTATGATTAAATTCAAGAGCTGCTTTTAAATGATCTTTACTGATAACAGAATATTCAAACTAGAGTAACCTCATTTACATTGATTCATGGGAAACGAAGATGATAAAGTGCTTCAATGAAATCATATCAGTATGAATATGATTGCATAAAGTTTAGATTTTTTTAAAGTAAATTTAAGTTAAAAATTTCCAATCATCTTCAGTCTATTTGTAGTCGATTAGCAATGACTTTTTCTTTGTTCAAACTGAGTTTTAAAAAGAAATTTACTTGAACCATACAGAGGTTTCTGTATGCATGTTGTATGCCTTTACCTTATATAAAAGAAAGCTGATTTGTATTTTAAATTAACCCTATGCTCCATATATGTCTGTTTTACTTCATGTGCATTCAGTATAGATCCAGATCAGCCAGCACATTTGTTACATCTGATCAGGATCTGGACTGTTTGCTTCTGCCAGAAATAACCCCAAGGATCCGACAGTGAACAGTGCAGTTCCTGATCAGATGGCACAGAATCTGATGTGCTGCTGATATGGATCTGCACTAGTTGCCCAAGTCATAAAGGCATATCTAAAGAGTAAAGGTTTAATAATCTTGTATTGACTGCAGATGGTGTTTGGCATATATGTTAAACATTTTTTATTTGCATTTATACATAAAATTAATGACGTACCTGTACATTCAACTTCAAGTTCAAAATGCAAAATAGCAAAACCAGAGCACCTTCATTACATAAATTTTAGATGAATATGAAAACAATGAAATGAAATTAAATCCCTCCAAAATGCTAAAACTAAGAAAATAAAAAAGATTCCAAATACATGCTTTCTTATGATGGTGATGCTCATTAACAGATGTATTGATTGACAGATGCCTGCTGGATGAAGGTGGTGTATGTTGTGCTAGGAACCCTTGTTGGAATCTCTTGTCTAGATGACTGGGAGGTAGGTGCTACTCTTAATCTTTTTGTCTGTTTGACTGTCTTTTTCTAAGTTTCAGGAGAGCAAAGATCACAGACATATACGAGGGGCATTTATAAAGTATTAATCAGTGTGGCGCTTTAGTTGTATACGTAATATTTCTGCTTAAATTTTTATATCAACCCTTCAAAGTATTCCCCTTTGACTTGTATGCACTTTTCCAAACGTTTAATCCAATCAGAAAATGCTTTTCGGAATGCTTCTTTGGGTATAGTGTTAAGACACTGGAAAAGCGCGCTGCCGACTGCGTGCCGGGATTCAAAACGTCGACCTCTCATGTAGTTCTTAATAAAGGGATTTAACCAAAAATCGCGTGGAGCAAGATCAGGGCTATATGGAGCGTGTGGTAAAGTGTCAATGTTGTTGTCGCTAAGATACGACGTTACCACCGCTGACTTGTGGGCCGGTGCGTTGTCATGCAGGAGCTTGATTCCGCGTACGCCGGTACGGGGACGGTCTGCAGTATAGTGGCATACAACAGCAGCAAGTACTGAATCTCGGTAAAATGTTCCCGTAACACTCCTACCTTCTGGTACAGGAATTGGAGCCACCATTCACTGGCAATCAAAAAATAATGCATACATAATGCGTTTTGAGGTGCGAGCTCTACGGGCAATTTGGGGCCGTCCATCATTTTCACCGACCCACACCTTATTTTTTTGTTTACTGTCAGGCTCATAAAAATATACCCACGTTTCATCGCCAGCCACAATTTCATTCATGCGTTTTTGGTCAGCATTCTTGTATGTATCAAGCAGCTGGGACGCTATTCGCACACGCTCGTGCTTTTGATCATCAGTGAATAGGTGGGGTATCCGCCTGGCGCAAACCTTGCGTAGCTTTAACACGCGCGTCAATATTTGAAAAACCGATGACCAATTAATGCCACATAAATCACTTATCTCCTCGACTGTACAACGGGCATCATCTTCCACAGCTTTTTTAACAGCGGCAATATTTTCGTCAGTCATTGTGGTCACTGGACGGCCAGGACGGGCCTCATCTTTTATATCCTCCCTACCAGAGTTAAAAAGACGAACCCACCTTCTAACCGTGGAATATGAGAGAACACAGTCCCCATAAACCTTGTCTAAGTCTGCTTTAATATCAGGTGCAGCAACGCCGAGCAATGCGCGTACTTTACAATAAGCTCTTTGCTCATCTTGAAATTTGTTCTCTTTGTCTGCTATTTTAACTGCAGTGTATCTGACCTTGGTCGATTCAAGTGAAGATTTCAATCACTGTAACGATTTTACCCGGTTTCCTCGTGCAGGTAAATGTAGAGGAGAGTCTAAGCATTCCATACATGTATAACATGTAGAAATTTTTTTCGGATTACCGTTAAACAATCACACTGATTAATACTTTATAAATGCCCCTCGTATGTTTATAAAAATTATGCTAAAATAGAAAGTTATCACCTCATTTTAGCCGTGCCATTTGAAAAAAACATTTTCAGGAAGTGGACATCATGCAGAATTGATTTCATAAAATTGGAATTCAAGCCTCAATGCAAATATGATGTCAGAGATAAAATATACTCTTCCAGTGTCTGGATCTAGCAAAATATTTTATTTTTTTCCTTTTTCTGTTCTGTTTGTCTTGCAAGCAGACAACAAACCATTTCTAAGGTTAAGATAAATGGTAAAGAGGATGAGCTAATAAAGGTTTATAATAGGACTAAAACAGGTTTAAAACAGAATCATTTCAGTATGGGTCGTAGATGAATTAACTGAGTTACATGGTTTTGTTTAGTCAAGCATGCACTGAACAAACAGTTGTGCTATTTAACCCTTTACTCCATATATACGCATTTTTAAGCATCTGAGACCAGTGTAGATCCAGATCAGCCTGCACATTCATGTTGTCTGATCAGGCTCTGCACTGTGCCCAAGGTTATAAAACTGAGCATGGAAACCAGTCTCAAATCTCAAGCATCTGATTGGCTGAAATGGTGACCAGTCGCCATTTCAGCCAATCAGATGCTTGAGATTTGAGACTGGTTTCCAAACTCAGCTTTATAACCTTCAACCCTGGTCACATTTTGGTCAGAAATAACGAATCACAAAGCGAACAGTTCGGATGCGTAGGCTGATCTGGATCTTAACAGTTCGCCCATTCAATAAAGGTGTGTCTATGGTGTAAAGAGTAAGGATTTCATTATGTAAACTAAACTGTTACTCACACATATTGAATTTGTTTTAAGGAGTGTGACTTTGACAAGAAGGCAGGTGAGGTACGTCTTAAGAGAATTAGTGCCTGGGACATGATCTTCCTCAGGAAGGAAGATGTTGGTAAGCTGTTTTATTAATCCCATGATATATTAACAGCAATCTTTTTAATAATTTCAGTTCTAACACAAATATGCTTTATGGAGCTTTACAAATAGCAGTACTACTTCGCTGAGTACATATGTCAAGTGGTTAATGACATCATGGATTAATGACATCAAAAATGATAAGTTACATCAAGAAAGGAATACGTAGGTGTATTAGTTATATATGGCTTTAATCATTATGGCTTCAATGCATTGCTTATGGAGAAAATCAGTGGTGTTAACTTTTAAAATAAAAAAAAAACATGTACAAACAGAAAATGCTGAAGGCTAGCAAAGTCTGTTATTGAGCTAGGGAATGTGAGGTAAAAGATTGATCATGTTTATGCTGTAAATGTTATTTCTTGCATTACTTAGTGCTGCCGATGTAGCTTTAATGAATTCAAGCATAACAATCCTAACTGGTACGTTGGACTGCAGGAAGTTTTCCACGTTTCTTTACACGACTAGAAATAGAAAATATAAATGTACAAGTAATCCAGTTTTTTTTAGACAAATAGCAGATGCATAGGTTCTTATTTAGCAGCATATAGAAATAAAATTGCATTTTCTCATATTTTATAATTGCATCAGGGAAGTGCAAATGAATTCTGTCTGTTCTTTATTATAAGCTTGAGTATGGACAAGCAGTTGGTTTGGACCCTGTTTAAATTCACATATTGGACCTTTAACACCAGAGAGAAGGTGTAACCACTCTGAAAAGGGGCATCTGTCTTACCGTGATGACAGTCATGGTAATGTACCCATACTCTTGAGGTTTCACATGTTGTGAGATAGCTTCAGCTTTTGTAAAAAAGTGACTAACAGTTTTATAGCATTAACCAAGTATATGTTTTAAACATTTGTTTGTACGTAGGTTTATACATGTACCATTATAGTTGTGGCGCAGCTGTCAGAGGTTATAGGGACCGAGGTGAATGAGGAGAAGGTGAACTATTTTGGGACAACATATCAAGTAGTGTTAGCCATGTCTACTGGCATGACCATCGGTATCACAGAGTCTTTCACTTTCGGATCATCCAAGTGAGTTTTTGTACTTGTATATTGTAAGACTCTCATTATCAAGACATTAGGGGATATATTATGTCAAGAAACATATTTTCTACTAACTAAATTATGAATACAAAACTGCAGTGAATAGCTTAATGTATATGCTGGCTAACTTAATGTATATATGCCCCCCAGCACATATTGTGATTTGGCTGCAATTTGCTAATTTTAAAAGAGACACATTTGATGTGCAGCAATGAAGAAGGCTATTTGTTTCAATGCACTTTATGTTCTCCGCCCTCCCACATTCATTGGCCTCTTGGAGCGTAAAACTTCCCTCTGCTAAAACAAGTAAGCTGTTATAATAATTGTTTTTGGGGTCACTGGGGCATAGGTCAAGGTCATGGGAGGCTTAAAAATACAAATTCATTTCACCTCAATAAATGAAGATCCCTTGTCACCCAGTCTTCAGTCTTCTCAGGATAATTGGAATCCTTAAAAAGATGGCCACAATTGTTTTTTGGGTCACTGGGTCAAAGGTCACAGGAGCCTTAAAGGTCATATCCATTTCCACATGATAAGTAAAAGTTGATGTATGTGTAATTACTCTGCCAGATAAGGGACAAATTGAATAAATCCAGAGGAGTTTTATGTCAGTTATCAGGGCTCTGCCTAGGCTAAAAATTTAGGGAGAAGTGAGTCGCGACGACTCGCATGCCGCTTTAAAGTATACAAGCATGTTGATTTTAACATTACCGATATTCAAGTTAGTCATTTGCAGCAGCAGCAAATAAAACTTATACACATTTAAAATAGCATGGAGCAAGTTTATTTTATAAAATTTAAATGCTGGTATAAACAGAATAGTATCATGTCATGATAAACTACATTGTATCAACAAATCATATACTTGATAAAAAAATCTCTAGCTGATGCTGTTCAGTTCAATTTCTGTATTCATGAATTCTTTAATTATTTGTGTAGATTTTATATATTTTGCGTAGATTTTATATATCTATAGGTTATCAAAATAAAGTTTTATAATGCCTGGTATGGTATGAGATTAGCATAATAAGGCACATAGTTCAACAAGTTCTACTATACTTTATAGACCACCTTATATATATATCGGTAATACATTTAAAAGAAAATATTTTGGAGGATGTTCAAAATAAAAAATTAAAATATTGCCTAAGAACAATTGCTGCATTGATGTTTTAACAAAATTTTCTCCTCAGGACTTTAATTAACTGTGTCCTTGAATAAAATGGCAACATGTAGTTTCTTTTTATTATCTCCCTTTATTTTATTGCGCTTATTTTTTTGCCGATTTTTGCAAGATTTTCAATTATTTAGTAATGTAGCTTTAGTTAGCTGATAGCCTGAAACTGTGAAGTTGAAATCAACTTTTTTACGGCTTTTCAGTTGTTTGCTTCTGTGTTAATTGAAAGACAAAGGACGACCTGTCAGACGAGCGCTTACACAAAAGAATGACTAGTATTAACTGGTAATCCTTGCACAAACAATCAATTACGAGACAAGAGGGAATCATGCTGATTGGGGTTAATTGGTAATTTGAACACTGACAGTTTTGTTGATGCTGCCATTGTACAAAAGTTAATTCAGCATTTCGGCGATCGGCGAATCACTGTGCGCGCTCGTATTTTTTATTGGTCTAGAAGGCGGGCATTTCGTAAATCGGGTGGAGCGTAGTCATGGAACAAAATATTATTTTTATGATTTTTGTTAGGGCGAAGTTTGGAAAGTAAAGGCGACGATTTCGCCCGAATCGCCCAGTAGGCAGAGCCCTGAGTTCTGCATTAAAGGATTTGTATATGCATACATATAAATCTAGAAAAGCCCTAAATTTAATCCCAGTAGTTTCAACTGTAGTCTTTTTTTAAAAATGACCAATTATTTTCATTTTTTTTATCACTGCACCTTAAATTCATGATTTTGTTAAGGTGGTGTCTTTCATTATGTGTAAACATCAAGTTTCAACCATTGAAATTGTAGTGAGTGTGTGTGGTTGGAATTATCTATAAAAAAACCTTTTTGTTGTATTTATTTCCCTACAAATTTTAAAAAGCACTTGACAACAGGAAATATTTTTGTAGTTGCCATATTTGAATGTTGTTTTTTGTGGCGTGGGGAGGCAGTTAAATTTTTACATATTTTGCACTTAGTCTAGGGGAAAAAAGCTATTATTGAACCTTGTAATCACATTTTGTTAAAACAAATACAACTTGCTCGGATTTATGCTTGCACTGAAATGAAAATTGCAACTTCTTCTGTGCCCAAGCTCATTAAACTAAAATTTGAGACCTGTCACAAATCTTGTGTATCTGATTGGCTGACATGGAGACTGACTCTCCTTTTCAGCCAATCAGATGCTTGAGATTTGAGACTGGTCTTCAAACTCATTTTGCGATTAGGGCCTTGGAAGTTTTGTTACTGTGATAACATTGTTATTTCTATGCCACAGGGAACATTACCAGGTAGCTGAAAAGATCAGAAAATTCCTAAATATAGAAGAGTCCACCGCTGATAATGATTTTGTCGAGTCATCATCTTCTGAAACTGACAACACAGATAATGACACGGCAGATGATTTTGAGCATATAGAACAGTCCGACGTTATTGATGAAACTCAAGGTTCCAATTTACCACCCCCTGACAGTGTTGATGAAACATGCAGCTCAACAACTGATGAAGTCCAAGCTGACACTCAATAAACATATTTCTTTTTTGTGTGTTTTTGGTGGTGCATTACTTAACTATTGAATGTTTCACATTTTCTGAGTTTTTTCTATGAATAAAAAAAAAGCTTTTTCTCCATATATACAACTTTTTTCACATGGGAGAACAGTGTAGATTCAGATCAGCCGGCACATTCATGCTCTGTCTGATCTGGATCTACCCTCTTCACTACTTGAAAAAAATAACCAGTTGAATTGAATAAACAGTGTAGATCCTGATCAGATGGCTTGAATGTGCAGGCTGATTGAGATCAACACTATTTTCCTGATGATAAAGTTGTATCTGTTTACTAAAGGGATAAACAATCTAGTCATCTAGGGTTAATTCCATATAAATGAGATAAGAATCATTTATAAACATTTCTGTCTTTTTTTGTTGAAAGAAAAAGTAAAACTTCTTGCTTTTTACTCTGGAAAGTAATTTTATCTGCATTTGAGACTAGATTTGTCAAGAGGTATAATTTTTTAACCCTTTATTCTGTAGATATGGGTTTTATTGCATAGGCAACAGTGTAGATCCAGATCAGCTGGCACATCTGTGCCCAAGGTTATATAACGGAGCATGGAAACCAGTCTCAAATCTCAAGCATCTGATTGGCTGAAATGGCGACCAGTCGCCATTTCAGCCAATCAGATGCTTGAGATTTGAGACTGGTTTCCAATCTCAGCTTTATAACCTTGGGCACCTGTTCCATTTGATCAGGATCTACACTATTGTTTTTTTTTTTTAATTAATTAGCATGTTGCTGTCCAAGGAGTGACAAGTATAGAACATAATGATCATATGGTACAAATATGGAGGCTGATCTGGATCTTCACTGGTTGCACATGTGATAAAAC
Source organism: Corbicula japonica (assembly GCA_038501625.1). NCBI lineage: Eukaryota > Metazoa > Mollusca > Bivalvia > Venerida > Cyrenidae > Corbicula > Corbicula japonica. The sequence continues at coordinate 2,014,290 of JAZAYU010000108.1, read as the reverse complement.
CCAAATATATGGAGTAAAGGCTTAAGGATAAAATAGCTTTATGTGACTTTGAATATATTACTTGGCGAAGTTTAGACGCATAAGGATAATTTACAAAAGGGGTTATCCCTGAATAATATATACTTATCTATCCAAATAGTTGTTATATACTGGTACTATTAATTGAAGATAAAAAGCAGACATTAATTATTTTATTTCCAACATGACTTGCTTTATTAAGATTTGAATAAGTTGGGTTTGTTTCCCTTTAATAGATGGTATGTCATGTGTTTTATGATGTCTCTAATGAGAAGTTACATCACACAGGACATATCAAGGGTGTTTTTGTTGTTATGCTCATGATAATTGCAAGTCATGTAAGCATAAAAGTTACCTTTGCAACAGGCATAGGTAAGTTTGACATCTGCAGTATGGTCAGACATATCTATGCATGTTGGCACCAAGGTATGTGTATATTCTTAACCCTTTATTCCATAGGATGGTTGTTATTCCATGGGAAAACAGTGAAGATCCAGATCAGAATGCATGTTTGTGATGTCTGGTCAAAGGATCTGAACTGCTTGCGCCTTGATTTTTAAGGCTATTTCTGATCAAGAAGCGACCATTTTAGATCCAGACCATATCTGATCTGGATCTTTACTGATCACACCCAATACACACTATGAAACCCATATATGTGGAGTAAAGGGTTAAAAAATAATTTTGAAGCCCTGCTTTCATATGTTAAGCAATGTACCACCAAAGCTGAAATATTTAGAAAAATAAATACTTAATATTTATGAGTATAATATCACAAGAGCATTCAAAGAAATATTGAATCACTGGAATGTTTCATGGTTTCAATAAATGGTGTGGAGTCACAGTTTCTGTTAGAAATATTGATTTACATATTTATGTACAAATGTATACTTTTGGAATATTGGTTTTATTGTCACAAAATATCACTCTCTACTGCCTAATATATACATCTATTTATGCATTACAACTTTCGTTTTAAACTGTTTTTAATCATTATAGTAATGTTTCAAAGAAAAGGTGATACACATTAGTTACTTTGTCTGTCCATTTCAAAAACTTTTGCTATAGCTTTGCCATTTCTTAATATTTCTTCAGCAAACTTACAATTGATATTGCTTATAACAACTTGGTCATAATGTTGCTAAGATCTTTAGGTCAAAGTCAAGTTAAAAGAGTTATGTCCCTTTTTGTAATTGGAATTTTCACTGAAACTATTGTTGGTTCTGGCAAAAACATGAGAGCAACACAGGTGTTCAATGGAACACTCATAAAGAAGTTTCTGATTACTTACCATGAGTGTAGCTTGATTGAAAGGCAAGTGTAGGCATTTATTAAGCTATGGAGGTCCAAGAGCATGCTACACTTGAAAAATGTTGTAATGTTAGATTTTATCACCATGGATTTCGGCCTAAATCTTGAGATGGTTCTCCGCAAATTATGTAGGCAACTGCCTTAAGATCCTGAAACAAGTTACGCCCATGTTTGTGTATTTGACATGTACCATTTATTTACAAAATTAAACATGTACACATTTGATTCTGTGCAATTTGTGTAGGCACATGCCTTAAGTGCCCGAAGAAAATTACGCCAATGCTTATGTATTTGACATGTACCATTTACTTACAAAATTAACTTGTACACATTTATTTAGAGGAGTTTGTAACAATTAGGCTTTTATCTTTTATGGAGACATTATAAACTTAAGAAGTTGAATAGTGCTACAAACTTGTATACATTTAAGTCAGTAAGCTTTTATTTTTACAGGCATTTCACAATTTTTAAATGCTCAATTTTGTTGAGTTTTGAATTTATTCAGTGTCGGTTATAAGACAGATTAATGTAGTATTTTCCGCACCTTCTCAGAATATTTTTTCTGCACGAGTGGGTTTAAAATCTATTAGTTTTTATTGTGAAATGTTTAATAGCATAGATATTGCCAGAGCTTTATCTGTTTGGTTGCTGGTTATTTTATCACAGTTGGTTGCCAGTTATTTCATCACAGTTGGTTGCCAGTTATTTCATCACAGTTGGTTGCCAGTTATTTCATCACAAATGGTTGCCAGTTATTTTATCACAGTAGGTTAACTTGGTTGCCGGTTATTTCCTCACAATTATTAAGTTGTTTGACTTGAACATTACATTGTTTCCTAAGCCTTTAATTACATAAAAGCAATAAATGGGGAAAATGTTTTAGAATGAGAGTCTGTGTAGACCCCATATTAACTGCTTGATGTACAAGGTCTGGGTCTGCACTAGATCCGAATTAGCTTGCACTTCTGTGCTGTCTGGTCATGAACAACACTATTCGCTTAAGGATTCATGAGATTTATTAGGTTATTTCTGACAAAGAAGCAGCTAGTGTAGATCCAGATCAGATAGCATGGTGGCATTGGTCACACATGTGCTTAAATTCATATATGTGGAGTAAAGGGTTAACCTTTATTTTTGTAGAATTTTTATTTTGAAATTAAGTTTTCTGTAAGTTTGTGCAACAATATTTTATTTTGTTGAAATAGTTTTCTTAGAACATACAAATCATCACTTGATTAACATTGTGCACAAATGGTAGAAGGTATTTTGATGAAGTTAAGTTGTAGCATAGGATTCATATCATATCCATATATTATTTATTTAGGGATCAGGTACAATCAGGAATTGTTTAAGGGACCTATATGAATATGATTAATTTATTGCAGATATGTTTCTTCACCATAGTATGTAAGATGTTTCAATATTCTTGTAAATGAGGAGTGCTTTAATACAGATTTTGCATTTTAATCCACATAGGAAAAAAGTATTTATTAATAAACAGTTATTTCAAAGTAAAACTAACCTTTCTTTAGTGCTTTATCAATATTATTCAGAATATCCTATTATAAGGGCATAGTGGATGTGTTCCTCAAATTATTTTGGATTCTACAGCAAGTAAGTGTGTAGCACAAAAATGTAAGCAGTCTTTTTTTTTTTCAATCAACTGCCAGTTAGATTTTACAAAAAGTTCCAAAACACAAAATTTAACAGTAAAGTTCATGTATATAGGAGTAGAATAAGAACAGTTGGTGTTGGTCAATATCCTGGAAATGTACTCGTGTTGAACACCCGATTTCTTGCCTTTATTTCACTGTGCCTCTCATCCTGAGCCCTAAATTAAGATTGGAGACCAGTCTTGAATCTTGCTTCAATTGGTCAGTTTGAAGATTGATTCCAAGTTCATCCAGTTGGCTGCTTGAGATTAGGGACTTACTTTCAATCTCATATTAACCCTTTCCACCATAAATAAGCCTTTATGGTTTTAGGCAAAAATTGAGGTTCAAGATCAGCTGGCACATCAGTGATTATACTGTTTACCTTCTTACCAGCCCTCTTTGTTTCTTTCTAGTCAGATTTTGCTTATATAACCCCTTACTCCATGTATTCAGTCCGGTTTTATTGCATGTGTAAACTGTAGAGCCAGATCACCTTACACATCTGTGCTATCTGATCGAAATCAACACTGTTCACTTCTTGGTCAGAAATAATTTCATGATTCAAAAAGCAAACAGTGTAGATCTTGATCAGATGGTATGATTGTTCCAGCTGATCTGGATCTACACTGTTTGCCCATAGACAACATCAATATCCCATGGGGTAAAGGGTTAATACATTCTTGTTTGTTGTAAATGTGTAAAAGTAGTTGTCTCCTACTTGTTATTTTACTTCGAATTTATCTATGTTATATCATTAAAAAACAAAGTTCATATAGGTTCTTTGCAAAATTGACTGAATAGACATTCAAGTAGAGTAGACCCTTATTAGGCTATAGGGTCTACATTGTTTTCTCATGTGATGTTACTTGTGGTGTTACAAGACACGGTTTTTTCATAGTTCCTTAATTGTGATATACCTAGCTAAAAGAGTGATAATTTATTCATTTCCAGGAATGTTGATTTAGTTTATATCAACATTAACCCTTTCCTGTATAGATACACCTTTATTGCTAGGGCGAACAGTTTAGATCCAGATCAGCCGGCACGTCCATGCCGTCTAATCAGGATCTAAACTGTTTGCTTTTTGATTCATTAAGTTATTTTTGACCATAATGCGACCAGTGCAGATCCTGATCAGACGGCACGGATATGCCGGCTGATCTGGATCAACACTGGTGGCACATGCGTAAAAATGCTTATATATCAAGGAAAGGGTTAATAGAATGCATAATGATTTCAGTTGTACTGTTATGTGGGTTTGAAATTAATGGTATATGTTGAATTGTTCATTCACTCCATAGTAGTTGTTATGGGGATCGATATCTATTGTTTTATGTTTTTTGTTGAGCCCGCTTGCTGCGAGCCAGACATTGCCAACAAAATGGTGGTTCTAACGACATTGTCATCAAAATGGTGGTTCTATAGAAGTATGTTCGTAAGTGCATTAGTAAGTGCAGTGTTGAGATTCTTTGTGCGGAGCATATTTGTTAATTGAATGCATAATGATTTAGGAAACAATTCAAATAGCCAAAATGCAAGCGGGTTCAAAATATTGCCAACAGACATCTAGTTGCATTTAGTACTTTTGTTCAGTTCTCTGTTAAAGTTTCGGGTAATTTAAGGTTTGCACTGTACATTACAAATATGTTATTCTTGTTAAAGATAAAATTTTGTTGAAATTTGTTTGCACTTTTTGCTGTTGGACATTTTTGACAATTAAAAGTTTGAAATCTTGTTACATACATTTTGCTGCATTTGTAAGTGATTTTCTTGAACCCTTTTCTCCATATATACACATTTTTATGCAAGTGCAACCATTGTAGATCCATTTCGGCCGTCTGATCAGGATCTGCTCTGGGCGCAGTTTGACCTAATGAATAAAAAAGCGAACAATTTAGATCCTGATCAGATGGAACAAATGTGCTGGCTGATCTGGATCTAAACTGTTTGCCCAAAGGAAAGGGTCAAATCATTTCTTTTACTCCATATATTATAGTTTTGTTGCAAGTGTGAACAGTATAGATCCAGATCAGCCAGCACATCAATGCCATCTGATCAGGATTTAATTTGTTCGCTTTTTGATACATTAGGTTATTTCTGACCAATAAGCGAACAGTTAAGATCCTGATCAGACAGCAGAAATCTGCTGGCTGATTTGGATCAACACTGTCCACACAAGCTATGCAATTAAACTTGTAATTATGGAGTAAGGGTTACAAAGCAATTTTAAATGAATCTCTGACTTGTGATATTATTTCTATGAATAACAAATAGCATATTGTGGTTTTTCTTTCTTCAAACCATGTTATACATTTAACTCTTTCCTCCATATACACACCTTTATGGCATGGACTTACAATGTAGATCCAGATCAGCCGGCACATCCATGCCGTCTGAACAGGATCTGCACTGTTTGCTATTTGATTTATTAGGTTTTTTCTGACCAAAAAAGCGACCTGTGCAGATCCTGATCAGACCGGCCTATCTGAATCTATATTGGTCACACATGCGTAAAAATGTGTATTTATGGAGGAAGGGGTTAAAGGAGCAAGTAAGAGAAGCTGAGTCTGATGGGCTCCATAAAAATTTGTTGTTGTTTTTGAAGATTTGTTTTGCATTTCTTTATGAACATAACTTTTAACTTAAAATGATTGTTAATCTTTTCTTTCAATTGTTATTAAGCCTTAAAGCAATAAAATGAGTTGTCATAGTAATTTGTCCCTACATTTTGCTGATGAACTTGTTGATTCAATAATACAAATGTACCTCATTTGCTCATTGTTTTAATGAATATGGTTCTTCCAATAGGTTTAAATTCACAAACTGTCATTGTTCTATTTAAGCCTAGAATTCATTGACATTTTTTGTTGGTTGAAAGACTACTACTTATGTCCATGAAGACTATTAAATGACATGAAATGAATATTACAATAAATAACATGTTTACATTTAATAACACTTTTATGTTACAATGGTGTATTTTAAGGCCTTGATTTCTGTTGTTTATTAACTAAGCTTTATAGTACATGTAATATCTTATAGTTTGAATATAGGCTTATGGTACTGTGAACCCATGCACTAGCTGGTACTGTATACAGCTATAGGCAGATCACATGGTCTGATTTGTGGTACTGTTAATGTAAACTTTTTTTCATATGCATGTGTTCAACATATGCAGGTAATGTAAACTGATTGATTATTTTGTTTCAGGTGGGTGTAATTTGTGCATAATTTGCACTCAGACAAATTTGAATTCACTTTTTCAAACCTTGGTGAAATTTAACCATGTCTGTAGCAGAATAAAGCTTGATTTATTTATGCTTAAACCCTTTCCTCCATAGATACATTTTTATTGTATGGGTGAAGAGTTTAGATCCAGATCAGCTGGCATATCTGTGCCATTTGATCAGGATCTAAACTGTTCGCTTTTTGATTTGTTAGGTTATTTCTGACCAAATGGTGACCAGTGCAGATCCTGATCAGACAGCACAGATGTGCTGAATTATCTGGATTTACACTGGTTACACATGTGTAAAAATGTGTATATATGGAGGAAAGGGTTTAATTGGTAAATCTGTTATTGGATTTCAGCTTTAGCCCCTCAATTTATTCATGCAACAGCATTTCTGAGAACATGGGTGATTTTGGCTTTTGTTGTTATAGCTTAAGCTAGTAGAAGGATTATGTATGATCTGTCCTGTGGTATGGTGAACCTGTTTACAGGTTTACTTGTGTTTTATCCTTTTATGTGTATAACATCAATGTTGTGTTCTAATTGTTACATATTTTTCCCTGTGTTATAATATAAGTAGCATCTCACTAGTATCTAATAAATCATTAAGCATAAAAGTGTTGTAATGAGTGTAGAGTGATGTACCAGTCACCATTTCAGCCTATCAGATGCTTGAGATTTGAAACTGGTTTCCAATCTCAGTTTTATAACCTTCAACCCTGGACCACTAATGATACTGTGCCAGATTTTGCTGTCACATCTGTGCTATCTGATCAGGATCTCACATGTCCAGTCCGTCTGGATGTTATCAGTGATGTAGTCTTTCGATTTGCTACAGTAACCTGAAGAGTGAAGTACGGAGTATGGAATGGTATGCAGTACATGTATGTGCCGAACCTAGATGTACACTGTTTGCTTCTTGGTCAGATATAACTTATGAACAACAAAGCAGTAAAGGTCCTATCTGTAATAAAACAACGTTATTTCCTACAGAATTATGTAACTGCTATTTAAATCCCTTATTTAATTCTGACAAAAAGACACACAAAGGTTCAGAGTGATTAATAAATGTAGAATGATCATTGGGAAAGAATTATTCTTCTTTGTTAAAAAAATCTAAACCACATGCTTGTTTTTTGTGATAAGGTCATTAATTATACTATGTAATGATATGTTATGTGATATTTTTAAAAACATTTTGATCATCAGAGTTTCTCAAAATGTCTGAACGTAGCCACCATAATTGTGTTTTAATGCTCACCATGTCATCAGTAAAACTTTAAATTGATCTTTAAATCAGTAAAACATTAATTAGATACATGGTTTTGGACAGATTTCATATTTAATGGCTGCATAATTTAAGAATATCCAAATGTTTTTGTTGCAATCTCCATTTACTTTAAATGGAATTATATCTCCAGGCTTTTAATCTAAAAATGTTAATATTAATAATCATAGAGAGCCATACCTTGTTAATATTAAAAATCGTGAAGGGCAATACCTTGTTAACATTAATAATCATGGAGGGCCAAACCTTGCTTCCTCCTTTTATATTTGTCTTTACCCTTAACCCCATATATAGGCCTTTATGGCATGGGCAAACAGTGTACACCCAGATAAGCTGCCACATTACCTCTGAAAAACCGTGTAAATACTGACACTACTTAATAAATGTTTAAATATTGAAATCATTAATTAGGTTGTAAAAAAGTTTTATGGCAGTTTAAAATAGTATAATTGATGGACAAATATAAAATACACAGTCATTCTTTTTTGTACATGTACCAAAGATGGATCCTCAACCTCTAGAAAATAGATGTTTAGGTCTACTTAACTGTGTTGTTAATTGACCAATTTATGCTAAGAGTTATTTTAAAGGAACATATTGACTGAATACCAAAGAGTATAGTCCCAGGTCAGCTGGGCCCAAGGTTATAAAATTGAGAATGGAGATGACCCAAATATCAATCAGATGTTTGAGATTTGATTTGATACTGATCTTTAGCCTAGACTGTTTGGATGTGCAGGCTTGCCTGGGTCTACAATTGTTGCACAATTGGCAAATGGTTTGCATAGGATTTTAAGGTTATAGGTTTATTAACTGTCTTCATAAAATTTAGATAAACTGCTAAAAAATCACAAATAGTGAATGTTATCAATTTAAAAACTAAATTATCAATAAAAAATAAAAGCCTACTACTGTTCTAAAGATTTGAAGTTCAAGTTAAGTGTAATTATTACCTGATTGGTGACTCTCATTTTGCCGGTACTTTTAAAATTCTTTTTGTAATACCATCTCCAGTAAGATGTGGACAAACCATTACAAATATTTAATTCATCAAATTGAACACTTAGATATATCTTTTCAACAAAAGTTAAAAAGTGTACTATCGCAAAACTGGTCTATCTATATTTTTCTATAGCTAGAAGATAAGATGTTTAAGTGTGGATTCTTTAAAATAGTGCCATTGATCATTTGGTGAACATTTATTATTTCGTTTTGACTTCTGACACAATATTCAATAAGAAAATTGGACATTAGCACGGCCGCAGTTACTATAAATCCCTTTATAATTTTCAAAATTAAATTTTTTACAATGGACAGGGTTTTTAATCTTCAACACTGTGAAAACTTGGATGAAAATTGCCCTATTGAAAACAGACCAGCTGGAGTTTTGCAAGGAAAAGTAAGTATGACTTTTTTTTAGATTAATGCTTTTTGCATTTTGGATGTGTTATTAAGTATATTAAATTATAAAAACTCATAATCATAAAATTATAATTATGATGCTAGGTAAGAAAAAGTACAGAATACATATAATATATATGTTGATTTAATTTTTATTTCAACATAATTCATATACAGATACACAAATTCATATACAGATACGCAAATTCATATACAGATACACAAATAATATTAAGGGGATAATCTGCAAATATAATTAACCCTTTACTCCAAAATAATATTTTACAGGTTTTATCACATGTGCATATATTGTAGATTCAAATCAGTAGGCACATCTGTGATCAGGATCTACACTGTTTGCTTCTTGGTCAGAAATAACCTAATGAATAAAAAAACAAACAGTGTAGATCCTGATCAGATGGCAGAGATGTGTTGGCTGATCTGGATCTAAGTATCCCTGTTCACCATAGATAACAGTCATATCCCATGGAGTAAAGGGTTAAATAAATGAATGGCCATAGAATCACCAGGAAATTATTTGTTTTCAAATTTGCTAACTGTGAAGATGGATTTTTTAGAATCTACACTGTTTGCTTTTAGATTTGTTAGGTTACTTCTGACCAAGAAGAAAACCAATTTGCTGACTGATCTGGGTCTACACTGGCCACCTGTGTGATAAAAGTTAAATCAGAGGAGTTCTAATGAAAATTTTTTTTTTCAGATGGTAATTATCCCATAGATGTGTTTGACAACTTTGAACAAATAGAAATGGAGCCAAAGAAGACATTGTGAAGTAGGTGTAAAACTTGCCTGTGAGGAACAGTATTTATTTTTATTATTTACTTAAGGGAGAAAAACATATTTAAAATGCAGTAAATCACAATATATTTAGAAACTGTACTTTATGGAATATGTAAATAGCAGTCTTATATGGAAAGCAAATGTTGAAATTGAAAATACTAAAGATAAACAATACTTTGAGGGTAAAGCAAGTTTTTCATATATGAAAATATACACTGAAATATAATCCAATCTTTCACTTTTCATAGCCGTTTTCCTATAAAACTCAACATTTACTCCAAATTTACTACAAATTGTGATATTTTAAAAATACCAAATAAGGGAATTATATTTCTCCTAAACCTGAGATTTTCTATATCTTAATGGAGTTTTGTATATTATAAAAATAGAAATGTTCTAAACTTCAAAATAAATTTCATCAGTTACAGGATTCAGTTTACATAAGTTAGTTCTTCAAACCCATTAATTGCTGAACACACTGTGTTTGACACAATTATGGAGTCTGATCAGGGTCTACACTGTTTATTTATTGGTCAAAATTAATGTAATAAATGTAAAAGCAAACAATGAAGATTCAGATCAGGTTGCACAAATGTGCCAGTTGATCTGGATCTACACTGTTTGCTCATTTGATAAAAAGTCATATCTATGGAGGAATGGTTAAAATCTGTATCCAGTAAGCCATTTTAAGGGATTCAGCTGTCTTTTTACTTTGAGTATTCCATTTGATGTTCGTGGCAGTTTTACAGCAACTATTGCACATGGTATAGATGTCTGTGATTTATAAAGTTACGTAAGACGTGCCATCGCCGTTAACCTCACTTCCGACGTTATGTTGTTATATGTTGTTGATGTACGCTATGAGTGAAGAGAGATTTGAACCAACACAACGCCAATGTTATTTACTAACAATATTTCCTCATTCACATTGGTGCTGTGACCTATTGACTAATCTACTAACAATATTTCCTTGTTCACAATAGACACTGGTTAGACAGTGCATTCCATTCAGGTTCTTCACTGGTGGCTATTGTGACAAGAACTGTGCTTTGCACATCAAAGCGAAGTTTATAGCAAGTTTTAGAGTCAAACCTCTCTTCAATGATCACACAGGGGAAAACCCCAATGTGGTCTTTGAAGGCTGATGGTCTTTGTTCACAGGTGAATTTGTTCTTGAAATCAGTCAGTAGGTAAAAACATTTGATCTTTGGTTACAGGTTGTCTTAAGCCTTGGTTGGATGGTATGTACACTTTTGGGGTAACACATTGGTGTTTAGTGATTTAGTATTCTTGAATCTTTATGGGAGGCTCTTTAACATGAAGAGTTTAAGAAGTCTATTATAACAGATTTTGATGAAGAATGTTATCTTTCAGCTACTTAGGACCCAGATGTGCTGTGTTTGTGGAAGCTATTCACTCTATTTGATGCTAACGATAGTTTAATTAAAACATGGACATCAGGTAAGATTTATAAAGATTTATTTCTTATTCAAAATTGAATTGTTGCATTTAGTATGAGGATTGGTATTGGAGATAAGGACTTCATTATTTCACTCCTTAAGCATGCAAAAATTCAATTATTGTAACAGAAAGTACTTCTTGTATTGACTTCTGTTTGCCTAAAATGAAAGTTTCATCAATTGAACAGCAATTTGATATAACAGTGTTTACTTAAGAGGGTTAAATTGCTAATTAAAATAGTTTTGCACTTTTCATTGAGAATCAAAAATAGTTCAAAAACTGTTTCAAGGGCATGTCCTCAAAGTATGTTTTATAGTGTCATGTACTTAAATAGTTCATTAAATCAGACACAGGTGTCTTCAGTAGAGTACAAATAACTGTGCCATTACTTCCCACAATAAACATATTTTCTAGAACCAAATAATAGGAGAGTTAATTTCTCTGACATTTTTGCATTCTGAAATACTTTTATAATTGGAACCAAATTTTGAAGAGTTTTTATTTATAATTTTGCATTCATTTGGCAGATTCATAAAAATTATTAACAGGCTTTATAATATTTTTACAAATTATTTTTTCATTATTTTGACGATTATTTCATTCTAAGGAATTTCAAGGATATTTAATTTTATTTTTTCGGCGTTAGCTGTCTAAGCTCACTTTTGACCTAGTTTTTCGACCAATGAAATATTGTAAATAAAATTTATTATGCAGCGGGAAAATCAAATAGATTATTTTGATTGGTTATTAATGGGTCTTGTTAATGATTACCGTAACGATTTTTATATTGTGTGTAAGTATTTACCTGGCGCTTTATGTTCGGGCATTTTCGTTTTAAAAAGCGTTAATTGTATTGGAGAAAAAGATATTTACGGTATAAATAACCAATTAAGTCAATTGATGGCTTAAATATGATTTTATATGGAATATTCATAGGTGTCAGGTAGTTACACTCGAGTACAATACACAGTGTAAAACGACAGAGAAGTGCAGATATTTCTGGTTCTTACTGGTTCCTTTCTAGTTCCTTTGATACTGATTGTTAATTTCAAGTCCAGATATTCAAAACGCCTTGGTGTAGTGGTTATCACACTCACCTCTCAAGCGGAGGCCCCGGGTTCAATACTCGGGAGGGACACTTTCTTTTAAAGTTAATTTACGTAAAATTTGGTAGATTTCGCTCTTGTAACAAGTTGTTATTATTTTCATTTATTGTATTTTAATGACATTTATTCATCATTAGTGCTAACTCTACAAGAGGTATTTTATTGAAACTGAATGTACAGTTAATGTTAGACAGTCTTCTTTAATCGACGTATTATCACCAGACGAAATTTTTGCACGGTCTTTATTTCTTTCTTTCTTATATATAAAAATCTTTTCCATCAACGCCGTTTATCTTTTTTAAAGATATTTCTTGTTTCAATTGACTTTAAGTAGAAACATCAGATATTTCCTTACTTTTTACTCCATTAAGGCCAGAGAAAAAAATTACTAGATTCTCATCCGGATTTTGGGGAAAGACGGGCGGGTGGGCACTTTTTAATTTTTATTTTTTTTTAACAAATACCTTAAGAAGGTATTTCAAGATGGTCTAAACCCGGGCGGGGATGAGAATCTAAAATATTTTTTTCTATTGCCTTATATGGGTTTTATCACATGTGTAAACATTGTAAATCCAGATCAGCCAACACTTGTTGCCCATCTGATCTGGATCTACACTCGTCATATCTTGGTAAGAAATAACCAGATAAATCTAAGTGAAGATCCTAATCAGACAACACAGAATTGCTGCAGATCTGGATCTACACTGTTTGTCTGCACAATATATGTGTATCTATGGAGTAAAGGAGACAAGCCTTTATTTTAGCCAATAAATCATGCTTGATCTCTGAGACTAGTCTCCATTCTTAGTTTTATAATCTTAGGCCGAGGTCAGGTTGGGACATTGTAAGAGAGAGGATGAAGGATGGTGATATGTTTGATATGTCCCTGCCAGCCAGGACAACCCTCTACCAGATGTCACTGCTCAACACCCTGCAGCACAACCCTGCCATGCTGAAGACCTGTAAAGCTGTCATCAAGGCACTATTCCCAGTGTCATATCAGGTAGCATATTCTCAAAGATTTTTTTGTATGCGTGAACTGTGTAGATCCTTGTAAGCCTGGTAGACTGATCTGGATCTGCACTGGTCACCAGGCATGTGGTAAAAGTTGCATCCGAGGAGTAAAGAGTTCAAATGGAAATTTTAATTTCATTTGTTCATACATCTCATATGATCAGGATCTACACTGATTGCTTCTTGGTCAGAAATGTTATGAATCAAAAAATGGATATGCTGGCTTAACACTGTTTCCATGCATACAGGTAAAAGCAGATTAAGTTTAAGCTCTTAACGATGAATAAATAGCAAGCTCTACAGTGAAATAACAATGAATACAGATTTAATTCTTTGGTAAAATTAAAATGAATACAGATTTAATTCTTTGGGGAAATTAAAATGAATGAAGATCAAGCTCTTTAGTAAAATAACAACTTTTGAAGATCAAGCTCTCTGAAATAATGAATGAAAAAGCATGAATGAAGCTCAAGCTATTTGGTGAAATTGACAGTAAATGAAGATTAAGCCCTATGTTTCAATAATAATAAATCAAGATCAAGCCCTTTGGTGAAATAATGAAAAAAATAACAATGAATAATGCTCAAACTATTTGATGCAATAAAATCATGTTAAGATTTAGTTCTTTGGTGAAATAACAATGATTAAAATAACAATGAACGAAGCTCAGTCAAATTGATGAAATAACAATGAATGAAGATAAAGCTCTTAAGTGAAATAACAATGAATGAAGCTCAATCAAATTGATGAAATAACAATGAATAAAGCTCAAGCTCTTTGGTGATATAAAAATGAATGAAGATCAAGTTGTTTAGTGAAATAACAATTGATGAAATAACAATGAATGAAGCTCAAGCTTTTTGGTAAAGTAACAATGAATAGCTCAATCTTCTGATCAGCCTTCACATTTGCACAGTCAGATCAGGATCTGCATGGTTTGCTTATTTGCCATTACATTTATTTAGCAGTTGAGGAATAATAATTTATCACCTTGTCCAGTCCTATATTAGATGCCTCTGTATCTGGTTTGTTGCTCGGAGAAAATGGTGAATTTTTGGAATGTAATGGATGATTAAATACTTTTGCTTCACCTTAGATTATTGGATTATCACATGGAAAGATATAAAGTAATAAAAATGTCTATTTTTTGTTTTTGAATCTATTTAAATCTCTAATAAGGAAGCATATAACAACAGATGTCCTTGCGCCTCTTTCTCTTTCTTTCTTTGGAAAATTAAAGGTCTGATTTTTTCTTGCATAAATTTTAACCCTTTCCTCCATAGACAAACTTTTATTGCATGGGCAAACAGTGTAGATCCAGATCAGCCGGCACATCCGTGTTGTCTGATCAGGATCTGCACTGTTCGCTTTATCATTCGTTAGGTTATTTCTGACCAAACTGCGACCAGTGCAGATCCTGATCAAAGGCACGGATGTGCCGGCTGATCTGGATCTACACTAGTTGCACATGTTTAAAAATGCGTATATATGGAGGAAAGCATCTTGCTGGGTACTTTAGCAACCTGTCTCACACTACTCCAAGGGATGGCTGTTGCCCAAGGGGCGAGCAGTCTAGATCCAGATCAGCTTTAGCCATCTGATCAGGATCTATACTATTCACTTATAGATTCATTAGATTCATTAGTTATTCTGTCCATGATGCCACCAGTGCAGATCCAGATCAGACAGCAAGGATGTGCAGGCCTATCTGGATCGACAGTGGTCAGCCATTACTCATATATATGTAGTAAAAGGCTAATAAAGGTTTCTTAGAGACATAAAGGTATAATGTTAGCATAAAATTCCAGACTGCCTAAACTGGTGAGATTCTTATTCGTCATGGCAAGGTTTTCTTCTCACTGGGTACTGAAGGCATACACAGAATAAAAATTCACTTGCAATGCAAGCAGCAATGGCTGACAACCTTTGGCTGGCTGGGCAATTAGTGAGTAACAGAGGAAGTGCAGAATGAAGGTTATGGATAAGCTGCAACAATTTTCGATTTCTAATTGTTTGCTTGGTAATGAAGCAGAGAGTAAGGAGTAATGGCAGTGTTTTCTTTGCAGACAATCTTTTCACTTTCATTTCTATATTTTTGATAACCTTTCCGAACATGTTACACAGAGGGCTTGAAAACAAACTATAAACACTATCAGAAGTGATAACAATGTAATATTTTGTCAATCTGCAAAAAAAAGAATCAATGTGTGTATAATAGACAGGTTATGGTTTGTATTTAGAGGGATTTTATCTAAATTGACTGACAAATCTCCAGATATCCGGATCTGAACAAATAGAACAACTCTTCAGATGTGACATCGCAGCGGAATAATTTACCAAAATGCAAATACACTTCTCATCCAGGTTCAATAATTTCTACTGTTTTTATGTGCAATGTACATAACAATTTTTGCATTAATTTTAAACAGGATATTAAAATACTTTTTATTATTAATAAGATCAGATATTGTATTTTAATAGAATAAAGATGAAACACAAATTAAAATGTTTATAAATTAAATGTATTTTTTGTTCAAAAATACTGAAAATTACAGAATTAATAGAAAGAAATGTAGGCGGTGAAAATAAAAATATTGTTTATATCTTGGAAAAAATGTATCTCTTCATACTTTCTCAGTTTTTTTACCTACATAGTTTTAAATTTACAACATTTGACGTGACAAAGAAGTTTTTATAAAGAGCTGAAGTGTTGCATAAGGGTATGTTTGATTTTTTTAGAAATAAATCAACGTTAACTGAACATTTGTGGATTACATATTTTTGTGGAATCTTTCTGGAGGTATAAGAACAGTGACATTAAAATCTGTGTGAGCAATGACACCGGAAACCTGAGAAATTATTGTTAAAACATGTCGCTAAGACCTTGGACAGTCGCATATTCTCAAACATCCTTGGAGGATGACAAGTTTTTGTTGCGCTATGCAAAACACCGGAGAGCTAAAACTTCTATCAATAAAGTCAATTTCTTGCCAAAAGATGGACTAGACAAGGTAATTGTAGCAAAAGTACTGTATTTAAGTAGATTTATTGCAGTGTAGTCAACTTGCAGAAAAAAGGAACATTATGCTTAATAGTTACCATGTAACAGTTTGCCTATGTTTCAACCATATGGGCCTGTCTTTGGTTGTAGTTAAGTCAAAATTTATTGAAAAGAAAAACTTGTTTGTGGAGTTCATTATTTTTTATTTCTCTCTTAATTAAAGATTATTTTTGATTTTTTAAATAAACTTGGTTAATTTTGTGCTTTGTGGCATGAATAGTAAAATGCATTTCCATTTCTGCCCATTTAACAGAGCCTGCAATGTGTTATATACTTATCATTATCAGTGACTTTTAAAGTTCTCTTTACATATATTTTTGGATGGTATGTTGAATACTACTGTCTTCAAGATCTGAAACACTTATGGTTGTGAAATACTGCCAATACAGTTCTCATAAAAGCAGTGCTTAAGTAAATTCTTTTTGAGAGCAGTAATATATCATGCAAATCTTCAATGACTGCTTTACAAGTTTAGGAAACCAAAACACTGGTTGCTGTTTAAAGCTTGCTTTAAGTCAAGGTCAGACGTCTTGCCCCCAACTCCTTAAGTTGAATTTATGGATGAACATTTTATATTTGGTTGCAACAGACTTTCAGTTATATAACAATTTAAATTAGCATGTTATTAGTTTTTTATCATAGTTATGCATTTGATGAACTGGTGATAAAGTTGACAGTAAGTAGCTATTGTGAATTGATGCCCAACCTGGGATTGAACTAGGGACAGATAGAATGAATATTGAAAATGCATATCTACTGAGCTAATCAGCTGTGCGAAATGAATAACAGTGGCGTCCACTCTGTTAATTAAACATGTATATGATTGCACCTGCAATTACTTTTTCTTCAAGATTTCATTTATTGATGGTTGCTATTTTTTTATATTTACAGAGATTTGCTCTTAGTTTAAGAATTGTCTAATGACAATCCAACACTATCTCGTAGGTACAGAAACAAATTACAGAAACAAATAAAATTTTTACATCTCTAAAGATGATTTTACCAACATTTTTTCTAAGTTCGTATAAATAATTCAAATGGCATTGCTCTTATATAGAGTGAAATGATTATACCAACTCAGATATGGGGTCAAGGTCATAAAACTGAGATTGAAGATCAGTTCAGTCTCAAATCTTAAATGGTTTCAGAGATTATAAAGTTAGCATTTTGCTCTTGGTTTCAGAGATTATCATATGAACATGCTGCTCTTGGTTTCAGAGATTGTCACAAGAACATTTTGCTCTTGGTTTCAGAGATTATCACATGAACATGTTGCTCTTGGTTTCAGAGATTATCACATGAACATGTTGCTCTTGGTTTCAGAGATTATCACATGAACATGTTGCTCTTGGTTTCAGAGATTATCACATGAACATGTTGCTCTTGGTTTCAGAGTTTATCACATGAACATGTTGCTCTTGGTTTAAGAGATTAACCCATGAACAGTTTGCTCTTGGTTTCAGAGATTTTCACATGAACATTTTGCTCTAAGAATTGAATTTGGATATGATTATACTGACATTTACTTTTGGTTTCCTGGATAATTGTGATGTTATTCTCCTCTTCATGTCAGATATTCTGCATTTACTGATGTTTTTGGTCTTGGTTTCAGTTACCAAGAATTGATGAAGAAGGCAAGAGAAGGAAGAGCTTTAGTAACCCAGAGAAGATTGAAAGGTAACAATTTCATTAAACATTACACTACTGAATTTCTGTCAGTTTTGAGCTTTCAGTGAACTTCTATACTCAGTATTGTCCCCTTTTTTAGAATTTTGATATTTCAGTGATATTCAGAATCAATATTGTCTTCAGATCTTTTAAAGAATTTCTATAAAATGAACTTGTATTTTCCCATTCTTTGAATTTGGATATTTCTGTTCATTATTCAAACATATTTTAAGGAAACTGTGACTATATGAAAAGGTGTACATTGTAAACTCTAATGTAGGCACAAATGTGAATTGCTTACTTGTCACTAGCTATATATGGCAAGGTTCTGATAACGTTAAAATGACTTACATGGTTAATGTCATGTTTGTGATCAATGTAGCTAAGCTTTTAAATAATTTATTCTATTATTAAGTCAGTAAATTCTTACAACAGACATGTACCTCAGGTGAACATAAAGTTTTTGAAACCAACTTGTTTTTAAAAGCTCCTACATTATAAAACTTCAGCACTTAAGATGCCATCAATTTCCTCTTTTCTCTAGAGTGTTGTAATATTCCAATACATGTTTTATTCATAACTACCTTCTTTGAAATGAGAATTAACAGAGGTTCCAGTTGACAGTGTAACTGTGAACAGTTTGATTGGAAAGCAAAACTAAAATTTTGCTCATGTATGTTTAAATAGTTTGTTAGATGTATATCTTGTGGTTTGATTGGAAAACAAATGATAACATTTAAATAGCTGACTTATTTCATATAATAAACAGCTCTGAAAAATCCATCTTATGCATTCTTTACAGCTGAATTTATAAACTTAGTAAATCCTTTAGGATTCCATCATGTACTATTTAAAAAATATCATGTTTCTTGTTATATTGCTGTTTGAAAAACGGTCATATTATATGGTGCGGTTAGATATCTGTTGTCCTGCCATCCCTAACTTTTTTGTGTTTTTTTTATCAGTAACTTAAGAAAGGTTAAATCTACATTCATCTATACTATAATACAAGAGTGCCATGTTGCTTTGTGACATAGTACCATGATGCCATCTTTTCAGCATTACAATACCACAGGACCATGCTGTGTTTTCACATTCTGACCTAGTACTAGCATTTGCCTTAAGTATCAATAAATATTTCTAAATTAAGTATTCTGTCAATGAACTTTTTAAATGTTTCTTAATTTAAAGATCGATTTATTTGGTTCGATTTTCATAGTTTATGGTAAATATACAGATTCTGTATGGTGTGATTGCTTTTTTAAACCATTAAATAACTACAAAGTTTTTACGGCTTGTGTTTATGAGAAGTGAAGAGATGTTTAAAGGTTTAAATATCCTCAGATCAAAGTATAAACTTTATAAGTTTTAAAAAGCTCTGTTTCAAGCTAAAATAGATTGAAAAGGGGCACTTCAAAGGGTAACAAATGAACCTATAGGAAAAATATTGAAAATAAAAGTTGATGTCACATTGTTTTGCTATACTTCATTCTTAAAACATTTCATTTTGAACATTATTTGGTCAATATATAGTGTGAGATAAGTATAAAATATTCTTTGAATACAGCCTATTAGAGTTATTTTTAGCACAAAATGGCCATTTTTGTCATTGTTTTATAAAACAAATCACACCCATACAACAATTTTAAACCTTGTATTGAAGCTTTTAGAGAAGCTTTGATTTTCAAGATATTACCATATGTAGCCGTTTATGCAGAGGATTTTACTAAACATGAAACTGCACAGGAATGCAGGCTGTCATTTGTTCGTTTTAGTTACTAATGCAAGATTGTACAAAGTGTACAAGGCTTTAATTACAAAATATATAACTTGTCTTTTGCAAAGAAAGGTAATAGTGTACATTTTGTTTTTAAGATGTCTTTTTTGAGTTGTCTCCCTTTGAAATTCTATTGTGCTATTTTAAATGTCTTTTTTGAGTTATCTCCCTTTGAAATTCCATCATGCTATTTTAGATGTCTTATTTAGTTGTCTCTCTTTGAAATTTCATCTTGCTATTTTTATATTTATTTAGTTTTATTGCAATAACTTTAAATCCAGTAGTGTTTTTCTTTTGCCTTAAACAATAATCCTGCTTTAATAACTATTGACAGCAGATTTTCTGACATGCTGACAAAGCAAGACCTTGTAGCCTCTATCAATCCAACTCTTTTTTTGCAGAATACAGTTTTCTGATCAAGGTATTTTGGTTATTGGCTAAACAACAGAGAAGCTAGCAATGACAAGGGACTGAGTTTTTTAAGTCATATATATTGTTGCATTTAGCCTCAAATTATGTGTATTTACGTACACTTGCATAGCACTGAGCTCTGTGTCATACATCGGTAAATCCTTGTGTATTTGGATCCATTTGAAATTTGTTTAAAATAAACTGGCGGAAGTTTGAATATCATGCATTCTTATTAGACAAAAAATAATAAATAATAAAAAATGAGATTTTTAGGCAGGGTTTACCAGTTCTTATCATACAAAACCTTGTTCCAACCTTACTTAGACACAATTTGTGATGAAACATTTCTGGAGGGAGAAAATATGTTGTCTCTAACCCAGGAGTCCAGACAAAACAAAGAATTTGAGGTGTCTCAATTTTGTTGCAATAATGTTTTGACATTGTGTTACTGGACAGATCACGGAGATACTTAATCTTTATAAAAAAATTCTTTGTTTCTGTACCTTAACCCTTTTCTCCATAAATACACATTTTTACGCATGAGTGACCAGTGTAGATCCAGATCAGCTGGCACCGGTCGCATTTTCCTCAGAAATAACCCTATGAATAAAAAAGCGAACAGTTTAGATCCTGATTGGACAGCACGGATGTTATTCAGGATGTGCTGGCTGATCTGGATCGAAACTGTTTGCCCATACAATAAAGGTGTGTCTGTGGAGGAAAGGGTTAAGGATAAAACTAGCTGTCAGAGAATTATAGTAATTTCTTTAAAAAAAAAACCCCAAAAACTTGACTTTTCTCTGTGGTAACTAAAACTTTTAAGGGAGGTAACCACAGAAGGAAGTTAGGCTAGACTAGCGTGTGTTTGTAGTGAATGAGTTTAGTCAACAGCTATACTAAGTATGAGTTGAAGCACGAATTATATGACGAATCATATTTTGATATTATCCACTCTTCACAGAAGGAGGGGTGAAAACACTACAGAAGTTCTCCGAATATTGACCATTGTCTGACCACTGCAGGCCCTGGCCTTTCCAATTGGGAAATTTATGCGAGATGATTGTTTATTTTGGGAAAACAAAATTAATTGAAAGATGGGTTCTAGTTTATAAAATTGGAAAGTAATTGGTATTTTTAACTTAAATCTAATTTTTTAAGCACCTTATTTTTTAGACTTTTGAGTTTTAACCATTTTCGGACATTTTACCTAACATTTTAGGAAGAGTTTCTACCACAATTGGGAAAAAATGTTATATTTTTTGATTGGGAAGAGGCCATTTATAGGCCTCTGTTATATAAGGATGAAAAGCCCTGCACTGACTTAGAATGGTTAAACTATAGTTTGTATTCGAAATACCTCAGTCTTTAATGTTTTTCACATCTCCTTCTATGAAGAACTATACGATATGTGAATATATGAAGAACCAACAATAGATAGGTTACTATAGTTTAACTAATTTGCGTTTTAGCTTTGTCCATAGTTAGCTAAACAGAAAACACCCTCATAGAGCCCACCCCAAAATTGAGTCCAACTTCATAACAAGACCATTATTTCAATGTCCCTTGTTTTGCACATTTTTTACCACTGAATAAAGACCAACCCTCTAATAACACTTTCCTCCATATATATGCATTTTTACCACTGTAGATCCAGATCAGCCAGGACATCAGTTCCATCTGATCAGGATCTGCACTGGTCGCATTTTGGTCAGAAATAACCTAATGAATCAAAAAGCGAAAAGTGCAGATCCTGATCAAAAAGCATGGGTATGCCGGATGATCTGTATCTACACTGTTCGCCCACGAAATAAAGGTGTGTCTATGGAGGAAGGGTTATGACCACTTTTGTCCAGTCCCAGAGGTGGTCATAATAGAGGGGTTTGAGTGTAGTCGTTGATTGATTTCACTATCTGAAAGTAGGAATCAGATGGGTGATTTATCAGCGCCAGGGTTTGCTTTCACATGGGGGAAATGCCGGTAGGTGTATATTACATTAATAGATCAAAAGTTTATCTCTGTCCTTCAAATTAAACTGGCATTAAAGTGGTGCAGTCGGGGAAATGGTGAGCATATTAAATATTGTTCTGTATCGGATTGACATTACCCCTAATGACATTGGTAAACATAACAGGGCTGGAGTATACTTGGACTGTTTGTACAGGGTGTTTGTATTTTTCAATAGTATTGTTTGATGAATTATGAGTACACAATGAATACATAATTTATAATCTAGAAAACATGGGTATGTATGATCCTAATGGTTAAAATAAACGGATCAACATTATTTGGTCTAATATACTTGTCACTTTTGCCATGGATATCCATAATAGATTTTTACTTTTGTTGTTGTTGTTTTTGTTGACCACTGACTTAGAATGGTTAAACTATAGTTTGTATTCAAAATACCTCTGTAGTGTTTTCACATCTCCTTCTATGAAGAACTATACAATATTTGAATACATGTATATGAAGAACAAACAATAGATAGGTTACCATAGTTTGACTGCACTGATGGCATCTTGGTCAGAAATAATCAACTTAATGAATATAAAAGTGAATAGAGGAGATCCTGATCAGATGGCAAGGATGTGCTATCTGATCAGGATCTACACTGTTTACCTATGTTATAAAGGTGTATCTTTGGAGTAAATGGGTAATAAAGTCCTGAAAATGTAATTTAGTCGAAAAATCTGATTGTCATCTATTTATATTTCCATAGAAACATCAATCTTTCAGAAGTGATCACATAATTATGTGGCCATGGTTAAACGGTTACCAATCAGTTTAACCCTTTCCTCCATATTATATGCCTTTTATCACATGAGCAAACAGTGTAGATCCAGATCTGCATGCACATTTGTGCAGTGCGATCAGCAATTTGCAATGTTCACATTTAGATTCTATTGGTTATTTCTGACCTAAATGCAAATAGAGCAGATCCACATCAGATGGCACCATCTCCATTATTATATATCCGAAAATGTTGCAAGTCAAAAGTCAGCAGTGCAGCTACAAAACATATCGCGATACAGTTAATCATTTCAAATCCCTTAATTTGTTTGTGTTTTGTCAAATGATCTGGCAGTTAAGGTTTTATTTGCAATCAATTAATTGGTTTTTTTGGACTTTCCGCTGAAAATCAATTTCAATTCAATTATTGTATTAAACTAAAAACAGGGATAAAATAACAATTCTGTATTAAGTAAGCTCGTTCATCAATATTGTATACTGAGCTCTTATTTCCATGTAAAAATATTGTGAAGTGACTTTGTAGTATTGTGTTTTGATTTATGTCTGCATGGTATAAAGGAAATTAGAAAAATAAATTAATACATGGTGGAAAAAAGCATAGAAAATGAACTCCTTTTCAATATGCTTAACTTTCTGCAAATAGTGCACAAAAGCATAATTCAACATATGATTGAGTGCAGAAAAATAATAAATTGGAGTATTTGGGTATCTAAAAAGATAGTTAAGATTTACAATCTTTAAATTACTGGTGTTTTTCTTAATGTTTAAGAAAATAATGGATCAATGTTGAGTATTTTTACCATTTGTAAATTTATTTTGATGTTAAATAATAATGTTATGTTTATTTTGGTCTTGAATATTGTTTAGCATGTTTGTTTAATAGAATCAATTGAATACTGAATGGCTGTTTAAAGCCATTTTTGGTGAAATATAAGAGAAGATATGACTTTTTGTGAAAGATGAATCTGGTAATTTAAGTATTATGGAATACTGAATACAGGGAAAACTATGACCTTCATATTTTTCAAATAAAGTTTTCTTCAGTTTTTCTCTATGGACATAAAGAAAATGTAATTTTTATGGTTGATAAGTTGATTTTTTTATTGGAATTTATTTTTAAATAAAATGTTCAAAAGTAAGGATAAATTTTGCAGAACAGAAAATTTCTGGGTTTTTTCTTGCAGATTTTGTAAGGATGCAAATAATGATCAATATTTTTTACAACATTTTAGCTGTGATTTTTTTTTATTTTCAGCCCTGACAATTAGACATTTCAAACTGATATCAATTACTGTTCCATGATTTTAAGGTTATGTAGACAATCTGACATAAATTGCATATCAGTTAAAACAAACATGATTTTCAATGTTTGAGAATTTGTAATACAACTCTTAAGATAGTGTTTTTATAATTTCTGATGTCAGTTTAAATATCTTAATGCTTGTGAGATAACTAAAAGGCTTCAAGTGCACTATTTATATCACTATATTGGATTATTATTAATATTTTTCAGATTTTTTTGTTAATGGCTATCAATTTGTTAATTTTATTTCAAAACAAATAATTTATAAGTATTTAGTTTTGATTTATGTCTGTTTTGAGAATTTATCACAGTTTTTTTTGCACTGATCAATGTCAAAAGGAAGGATTAAACCAGAATACTTAACATGTGCAAAACTGACAGATAAAATATATGGCAGTTTGAATATAACTGTCAGTGACTGCTCAGACCTACTGCAAAGGATTGCAGTTAGTTACCTAAGTTGACAGGCATGTGGTGATCTTAGATTTCAAGGATCTTAAAAAAATGACAAGTATAACTTTCCAAGGAGGTTATTCGGTTTTACCACCAATTCATAGTTCTGAACATTCAGAGAAACATGTGGATTGGAACACGAATGTAGCAGAAGACAGTGATATAAAAGAGCATAAAGACAATGTTTCTGATGCTAAGTTGAGAGAAGGAGCGGGCAGTGCAAATTCCAGCAAAGCAGCCAAGTCTGATGGTATTCCGCATCCACCGTTCAGCTCAATACTACAAGGCAGCAGGTTGTCTTATGTTCATGATGAAAGGTAGGCAGTAAAAGAAGATAAACAAACCAACATTTAATCCCTTTACAGCTAATACTTTGGAATTGCTATATATTGCACAGGTTTATTTTTCCTGTATTTCTTTTCCTAATAGTAAAAGTTTTAGTACATGTAAACACATTTTTATTTGTAAATTTTGACACATGTTTTAAACCTATTTAAAAACAGATGTATTATTTAATAATGAACAGAGGACGTTAAAGACCAGTCTATCATTTTTTATGATCACATAATCTTAATCAAACTTACTGATAAGCTAAACATTTACATCAAGTTTAATCCTCAGCTTAGGTTTGTCATTTTCTATGAACTTACTTGCTGTATGCTGACTGAAAAAAAAAACTATTAAATCAGTAACCAATTAAGGCCTAATCAGATTTGATAAAATTATGTTCATTCATTTTTCAAGTTTTTTGCCAGCTATTTTATAAGATAATCATGTGATAAATTCAAGAGTTATAGCCTTTTGATTGTTAAAAGTTAATGGAAATTGCTGACTGTGTATGGTACCATCTTATTATTGTATATATTTAAAGATTTATAATTATTCTTTTTTTTCACAAGCTTTTAATCCCATTGAATGACTGTTGATTTCAGATCAGTTTTATAATTTAAAGTCAGCTTGAATTTAAACTATTCAATCAACAAGATAACCTTAAACTGCAGATATTGGATACTTTCCTGATCCCTTGGCCCTTTTTATATTCTCTTACCTTTTACAGAAATATATGTATGGATATATTACATGTATGTAGTCCATATAAAATCTAAATGCTAATAAATTTTCAAATTGTTTCCAACATTAATTACATAGATGTATTTTGTGTCGGAGTTTCTTCCTATATTTACATGGACAAATTTAATGTTGAAGGTTACATCCCTTATTAACATGGGCATATCTCTTCACAGGTACATATTTGTGTTCAGAGTTTCCTCCCTTGTTGACATATAGGTGTAAGACCTGTAAATAGACTTCCCTATATAAACTATAGTAAACATGACATGTTTCAAAAGGCTGGCAATCATAGCTGGTACCATTTTAATAAGGGCTAACTTACATGCTTTTAAAGCTAATTGTTTCTACTGTCCATTTCCAGCAAGAAAAGTAGGGGTCATGTATCAATTAACAGAGATTTGACACCTTGAAACCGGTGGTCTGTTT
Organism: Corbicula japonica; assembly: GCA_038501625.1. NCBI lineage: Eukaryota > Metazoa > Mollusca > Bivalvia > Venerida > Cyrenidae > Corbicula > Corbicula japonica. The sequence goes on along the minus strand of JAZAYU010000108.1, from coordinate 1,988,082 downwards.
TTTTTCACTTCTGTGTGAACTTCAAAACTGTTTTACATATGCCGTCCTAAAACCAGGGCCTTTTTTCATATACTGCATTTCCAAACATAAATTTGCTATCAGTGTGTCAGTAAAAGCATCTCATTTACTTAACATGTTCCTTTCAGGCCATACTAGCCATTTATTGCCCCCAAAAGGCAAAAAAATTGGGACTATTTAGTGTCAGCCATTGTCTGACTAGCCCGAGTAGGAAGATCCGGTGGACTATTTACAAGTAATTAGCCTATAGCCAGATTTCATGTCAAAAGTTTCCTCCCTTATTTACACAGACATAATTTGTCGAGAGTTTCCCCACTGATTTACATAGATATTTGTGTGTTTTCTTTATTTGTTCCACTGGTATGGTCAGCTTTCTCGAACCTTTTCATTTCCTTGTTTGCGCTAAACAAATGGGTAAATAGAAAATTCAATGAAATTCAAGCTATGCAGATGTTTCTGAAGATTATAATTTAGCATATGCAATTAAAGTCAGTGTTAGAGTGTTTTTCATGCATCATTCACATGTAATTATAATTTCCTCTTTTCTATCACATCTTTTGAAAATATTTGGCTTGAAATCAGTGAATGTAATTTCATTATAGATCCTTTGTGAATAATTCAATTTCTATTACAGTGATACACCATTTCAATTATAAATGCTTTTCAAACTCTTTTCATAATTATAATGACAGGTTGTTGTATAATTGAATGGGGGAAAGTAAGTTCCATATTTCTTTTCAAAATGTGAAATGCATATTTGAGCTGATATTAAGATTCTCAATTTCCTTTTTTTTTGTATGGCGCCGCGGCTTCAAAACATGAAATTCAAATAATACATTTGAACTTTGACTTTTAAACTTATTTTACGAGGTCTCTTTTAATTAAAGCATTGAAAATTAAAGATCACCCTTATCTTCATGACCAATGTTCTTTTTTTATTTTTATCATGTTGTACCAAAATAATTTTCTATTTGAAGCCATTCATAAAATTACTTACTACAAATTTGGATTTCAGTTAGATTTTGGCCTGCAACCAAAACATCAAATGCAAGGCGACTAATTTTTTGCGTTGAGAAGTACCACGGGAAAGCATAATTGACAGATTGTTGTTCATTGTTAATCACGCCTTCTGGTTGCTTTACTGTAACCCAAACCTTTTGTTATTGTTTCAACATCCACAGTGGAAATGAACCTACAGCAACAAAAAATTGATTGACAGCAAAATGTAATTTGGAAGTAAAACACAGCGTTTTTTGATTGGAGTGGTAGATCTAACAGTCGTCGCAGACAAAAACATGATCAGTGTCTTGTGAAGTGCGTGCTGCAGTGCAACAGATGTTTACAGAGGTTGCTGCTAGGTCAAAATCTAATTGAAATCAAGATTTGTAGTATGTGCCATCTGATCCCGATAAACACATTTGATTAGTTTACTTTAAACTTATTTATTTTACATTAATTGTGAAACAAGTGATTCCATCTTATATTAACCCTTTGATGACTGCTTCCTGGGTTGAAACTAGTTGAAACTCAACCCAGGTGGGATTTGAACCCTCAGTCTCTGGATGTGGCATCCAATGCTCTACCCCAAACCACCGTTCCTGTTTGATTACAGGTGTATCCATGGTGTAAAGGGTTGAATACCGTTAGCATGTTATCAGAATTTTGAATGACGCCATAATAGAGCATGCAGAACAAATTGACATTGCATATAGCCACATGCTCTTAAAGGAAAGTTGTCAACATTTCACACAATGATAAGAGATAAATGTTGAAAAAAATGTCTCGGTGTTAATTTGAAGCATGCACTTCCATTTTAATATTTAATGGAAAGTTGTCAATATCTTATTCAATGAGAGCGGAGCAGAGAAAAAGATTTTGTAAGGTAGACACATTGGTTCCTTGTACAATTAGCGTGTTCTGTTGAGAAGAGGGTGCTGTTTGTAAAATATTTTGTATAAAATATGGATAATGTTTTGTCGAGGTAGATTGTTTCATTTAAACTGCATATGCCAAAATTGAAAATTAAAAAAATATTTTATTGCCAAGTTGAAGTTAAATCAACAAGTCGTGGTTCATTCTTAACTCCATAGAATGGCCTATATCATGTGGGTAAACAATTTAAAAAAAGGTCAGCCAGCACATCCGTGCCATCTGATCAGGATCTACACTGTTCACTTTTTAATTCATTAGGTTATTTCTGACCAAGAAGCACACAGTGTAGATCCAGATTTGATGGCATGGATGTGCTGGCTGATCTGGATCTACTTGTGAAGCAATTTTGATAAAAGATTGAAACAAACCTTTTACTATGTACACGCAGCTGGAATAAAAAACAACAACTCTAGACTCACTTAATGCAGTCTATCCACTATTCTGAAAACACTCTTAATTTTTTTTTCACACAAAATTGAATTTCCTAATACTTCTTATAGAGTGTTTCTGATTTAATTGATATATTAGAAAACAGCTTTGCAGAAATATTGATTCTCGGATGGCCAGCTTTTGTTCTCTAAGCAATCTCATTATACCACCATTGAGTTGCAAACAATATAGCAGAGTCTAGATTCTTACCAAGAGCAACCCGAGATGTAACATTTTGTAATGAGTTTTTCCGAGGAATCAATACCTAGTTACCATGATTTTATGGATGAGTAAGTAAACCAACAAACTGCACATCAGAGTGAGCCTAGTTGATGGATTAAATTCATTCAATAAAGAGTGACTTTTGACAAATATTAACCCTTTACTTCATAAAAATAGGCTTTATCACATGTGTAGATTAATGTGCACATCCATGTCATCTTGTCCGGGTCTACACCAGTCAATTCATGGTCAGATCCTGTTCGGATGTCATGGATGTGGATATACACTGTTTGCCTTTGGGATAACATCCATATCCCATGGAGTAAAGAGTTAAGTAAATACCAGTTTTAACAATGGACATCATCACATTCTTATTTTTAACCAGGTTTTCTTTTGAAAAATCCTGGTTATTAGATTGGGGTATGTCGTTGGGCGGGCGGGCAGGCGTCAACATTTGGTTAAGTTTTTTGTTAAAGTTGTCTTTTTCTCAGTAACCGTTCAAGGTAGAGCTTTTAAACTTAACATTGTTATCTGACATCACAATACTAATTATCAGGACAAGTTTCATAACCCCTGACTGTATTTTGCCAAAGTTATGCCCCTTTTTCACTTACAATTTTGGTTAAGTTTTTTGTTAAAGTTGTCTTTTTCTCAGTAACTGTTCAAGGTACAGCTTTGAAACTTAGTGTGTGGGAAGCTTATGTGGGATGCAACTTGGAATTGCTTCGCATGTGTCTTTGATCAAGGTCAAGGTCACTGTTGCTTGTTGCTTGAAATAGTAAATCAGTTTCCATGTAATAACTTCAGTTTTCTTTTACTTATTGACACCAAACTTGGTGTGTGGGTAGCTTATACCAAGACACAACTCGGGATTGCTCCTCAGATCTCTTTGATCAAGGTCATGGTCATGGAAATTCAATTTCTGCATAAAAACTTGAGTTAGCTATGATCTATTGATATCAAATACAAGTATTAAATGAAAACCTTGTTTTCGGCACGTGGCGACGTTTTATTCTTGTTTTTCCTTAAATTTACTAAAATTAGAAAAGGTAAAAAATAATTTTATTTTTATTGTTCATGAGATCAGGTAAGCTCCTCGAATTATTCCAATCAATTTAGTTACAAATTTGGCCAAGCCTTGCATTCTTAACCCTTTCCTCCTTATATACGCCTTGGCATGGGCAAACAGTGTAGATTTAGATCAGCTGACACATCTGTGCAGTCTGATCAGGATCTGCACTATTTGCTTTTTGATTTATTAGGTTATTTCTGACCAAAAAATCAAACAGTGCAGATCCTTTTCAGACAGCACAGATGTGCTAGCCCATCTGGATCTACCTTGGTTGCACATGCGATAAAATGCATATATATGGAGTAAAGGTTTTTATCATTTAGCTGAATTTAAGTGAAATAATGATGGCTGAAACAGCTCGGTTTAGACAATGTTATAACACTAACATATTTGCACATTAAGAGGTTTGCCTGTGCCGGCGTATTATATCGTGGTATTAAATGTAGGGTACCAGGACACTGTGAGATGCCTTTTAGAACAAAATTCCAAGACTGATAATATAAAATATAAACAAAAGAATCAGAACTTATCACATAGTGAACTGTAATTATCCTGATCAGTGGGCACATCAGTCTATGCCATCTGATCAGGATCTGTACTGTTAATGATTTCATTCATTAGTTTAGATTATTTCTAACCAAGAAGCTAACAGTGTAGATCCTGATCACAAGTCATGGCATAGATGTGCACGCTGATCTTAGCACATGTGATGATAGGACTGTTTTATTTGAAATAACTGACTGGTTAAAATGCTGCTTTAGATAATAACAATTGGTAAATTCTTACAATGGTCTTAAAATAATTTTTTATAAAAAGTAACACTGAGCCATTGGTTTTCCTATGATTAAATTAATTGCATGCAGGCTTTAATTTTCTTCCAATATGGATTGATTAAAGTGAGAAATTGAAATTGAATGTTTGACAATCAAAGAAAGTAACTAAATTGAGAATAATTGAAGCTGCAATTTACAATGATTGGTAATGTTTGTTATCAGCTATTGCAACGTAATTTGTCAGTGTATGTGACAGAAAGCGCTCTCCTGCTGTGGAGAGCAGCTGATACAGAAGAGATTTAAATCTGTAACAGTTCAAAGTGTACGGATGGAGGGACAGATGGATGATATATTTAGTTTGGCATGTTAAAATCATTAAAGCAGCTTATCACCTGTAATTCTTGTTTCATAGCCAGTTCTAAAATATATTTACAAAATTGAATAGTACCATACTTAGATGCACAACTGAATTAAGAAATATAAAAATAGATTTGTTTAGGCTGAAGAATTCTTTATTCAGTTGTAAGTTTTATACATGCATGACAGAAAAATCCAAGATAATGCCAATATGATCCATATTCAGTAGAGTCAAATTCTTAACTGTCTCTACAACATTTTCTTCAAATAAACAGAAAATGTAGTAAGATGCTACAGGTAAGTAGAGAGACACATAATATACACATTTACTTTCAACTGTAAAAATTAGCTTAAAAAATCTATAATTTTGATATTTTAATGATTCCGCTGTAAAAATTGCTAATGAAAAGCATATACATGTAAACATTATTTTTAATTTCCTATGATTATTCTATCACATGACTTTCTAGTTATCAATAATCAGTTATACTTTGGATACATTAGCATTAGTCAATTCAAATATAATTTTCAATTAAACATGCAATTATCCGTAGAGTAAATTTTAAATATTTAATGAAAAGCAAACCAATATGATACATATTATTGTAGCATGGTATTTAACTGCCGCGTGTACCATGTTTGTTTTCATTATACATTAACTCCCATTATTGGGAAGGAAAATCAGCAGACCTAGTTTAACTGTGCTATAACAATCATGCAGATCCAATGCTGTTTACGTATACAGCATGCTGTATATGAATGTTGTCATTGACAACATGATACAAAACAGATACCTCACATACAGCCCTTGTTTTTTTAATTTATAAACTTCCACAAGGGTTGTTTGTGACATATTACTGTTACCAGTAAAAGTCAACTCACAATAGTTTTGAGACATTATACCAAACTCAGATTCATATAATCTATTTTATACAATCTACAATTCCTTTTTTAGAATTTAGAAGCCATTTACTTTATTTTTTGTTATCTTTTCTGACGTCATTTGTATTATTAAAAGGCAGTTTGGGCTGTATCATTACCCTTCCCAAAATTATTACACATAAGTGTTATAAACCATAATTTAAGGATTTTTTAAATATTTAATTTTTAATCATTAAATATTTTCAGTAAGATATTAAGGCATTACATAAATAATTTTTTAAAAAGATCTTAAGGCATTATACAATTTTTGCATTAAGGCGACAAATATATTTATTGGTTTAACATAATATTATACAATCATATTTAAATAGTTTCGATCAAAGATATCAACTATGGTTCTAGAGGCTGAGGTTTGATAAAGAATCAATACATCAATTTTTCTCCCTGTTTGACAAATACATTATTTTTTGTGAAAGTCAAGTAATGCACAGCGTGAGTTAGACTGCAATAAGTCTGCAGTTAGATTACATTCTATTTGCTTTCATATCCTAAGTAAATACAATAATGCGATTGCAAGTAATGCTAAAAAGCCATATTGATAATGTAAGGTAAAGAAAAAGAGTGGGCTTGAGATACAAGTGTGAATCGTGATTCTGCAAATCGATCATTAACGGCAAAAAGACATATCTGATTATCAAAATGGAACCAGTAATGCTAGTTTTGCTCCAAACTTATTGAATATCATAGTTGCTGTGAACCTGTCTTATAATGAATCTGATGCCATATTTTAAAGATTTAATGAAATAGGTTTAATATTAGTTTTATATTAAAGTTTTTTTTGAGTTGTTGAGAAGGTATATAGACAAGGTACTTACTGTCGGTGTCTGAAGGAGATGTTTGTTTGAAATTGCTGTCAGTTTACGAGTAGTGAAATGCTTTAGAGATACGTCAATGGCTAATTCCGCTGTATTCTTCAGTAATTGAAAGAGCAGTATAAAAATATTGAATCTTACCTCTTTATTTATTGTAACATACCTTGGCTTTTGTAGAAACGTTTATTCATTTTTCAAAAATCTGATATAAATTTCATATCAAGCAATTTCGAATAATTATTATTTGGTGAGTTGATAAAGAATAATGTGGTTCTCTAACTCAATCATGAAGAAATGTATTCTATAATGACAGATACAAGTTCTTTAACCCTTTCCTCCTTATATTCGCATTTTACGACCAGTGTAGATACAGATCACATCCATGCCTTCTGATCAGGATCTGCACTGGTCACATTTTGGTCAGAAATAACCTAAGGAATAAAAAGCGTGCAGTTTAGATCCTGATCAGATGGCACAGATGTGCCGGCTGATCTGGATCTAAACTGTTCGCACATGCAAAAAAGGTGTATCTGTAGAGGAAAGGGTTAAATCTTAAGGTGAAGCCAGAGAGATTACATGAACAAAAATTGATTTTTTTGCAGAGTTATTTTGTGCAGTTTAATTAAGTTTGCAACTACATGGTAAAATTATGCTAGTAGCGTATGGTTTGTGCATTTTCCCTATCTTTCAATTTGCAAAAATTAACCCAATGCGAAATAAAATGATACTACAGTATTTAAAGACAGATGATGTATTGCAGCTTAAAAAGAATTTAGTCCACCCTCATTACTTTTTGTATTTTGTTATTTGTATCGATAAATCTGTAGAAAATACCTATTGATTTCACTGTTAGCATTGTTAGGGTAATTCACTAATGAGAGGACGAAATATTGACATAAACGATGCATGTCATTTAGGTTAAAATCTGTAAGTTTTTTGTCATATGATATTTGACACTAACTTTGTTTCCATTCAATGCAGGAATTCATTATTTGTCCGCAAACAAAAGAAAGCGAATAAATCTATGCTCATTGTTAAAGGAATAAAGAATAACAATATTAATTCGACACCGAAAATGAATGCTACATACTAAGAGTTTGGTTGAAAACTAAAGAAAACTTGAACTAATTTAAGGCAGATGTTTATGTTAATTAAACATCGATTTGATTTAAATAAAAATGATTGTGTAACACAATTGCTTTAATTGAGTGAAAGCATTTGGGAGAAAGTGTTTTTCGTTTATCAGTTTAACAAAGCGCAAAAGATTTATGTATTACTGTAGCTGTTATCATCCACATGCAAGGTGTTTGAATGAAAAAACAAGTAATTATTCAACTACTCTGATAGCTGGGACTTTGTTCCGAATTATTTATTGAAAGTGAAAACTTGACAAATGTGAAATACTGCATTGATTGATGTGATAGCTTGTTAGGTAAAATCAGTATCTAAGATGTACAATAACATGTCACACTGTTAAAGTATTTGATGAAAACCTGTGAAAATATAGTGAAAATGAATGTTATAGAAATGTTACAGAAATATAAATGTTTCTCTTTATGTCAATTTTAAAATATTTAAAAAACAAAGATAAGAAAATATAGTGAAAATGAATGTTATAAAAAGGTTATAGATATATAAATTTGTTTCTTTATGTCAATAGTAAGATATTTAAAAAAAAAGAAAAATATTATAATATATTGGATTTTAAAATAAAGTATTCTTAATTACTGTGAAATACTGTGCCAAATTTGGAGGGGATTATTTGTTAAAAATGATGTGAAAAAACTAGATATAAAAATATTAGAAAGAAGTGAGTGGCATTATGATAAATATAAACTTATTAATAATAATTATCTACCATTGACTTCAGTTGTTTTTAGCGCTTAATGTACATGTAAGTTCCCCAGTCACTTTGATTTCATTTTTGTCTCTATTGATCCCCAATTAATTCAGTTTTGCTGGAGGATAAATTTCCACTTAGCTAAGATTGTAGGGTATCTGGGTATTTGCCATATCAATCTTATAGTCAACTTTTTTAAATGTTTGTTTGTTTTATACTTTTTACAGATCCATATCATCTGTCTAGAGAAAGTCTTAGATTAATAACTGACGCTAATGTATACTGTAAATGTTAAGAAATCCATAGAGAATTAATAAATAATGTCTTTTATATCTAAGTCATAAGTAACATTTTCCAAAAATAAAAAAAAAAAATATAAATTTCCTCATGGTTACTGGCTTATTGATGCAAGATATGTAATTTATAGTTTTAAATTTGCAACAGAGTAATAACATTGGAATGGAATCGCATGTCGAAAGACATTTTATCAGACAGTATCCGAGACAATGGGGATAAATTATTCACAGAACATCATTGATCTTACTGGGTGAACAAATTGCCAATCAAACGCTTACGCTGTTAGTTTACTTAACTACCAATCAACTTTTTTGTACTTCAATCAGAATTATTTTAAATCTCAAGTGGGATGCTAACGAGTTGGATACCTTGGATATAATGGACAGATTTTCAGAGAAGAAATACAAGAAGACTCTTAGCCAATTCCACTGTCTCTTGGACATTTTAGCAACTGCTGATGCTTGTGATAAAGATTAGAAGAATTAAAATGGATTTAAGTTAACAAAATATAGAAAATTAAACATATAGTCATGTATCTGTAGTGAAATCTTGTGTTAAGGATACAGCTAAATACTGAATCATTTTAGCCATAAATAAAAAGGAAAGGGGTATTTAATATTGTAAAGAGGAATACAAATATAAAAGGTGTTATATAAAATTTGGCAGTAGCATTCCATATTTGAAAAATTAGTACTGCCTGAATGAGGGAGCATCCAGCATCAAGTTTGAATTCCAATAAGATCAAGGTGACACATGGTTGTTATAGAAGCTACTCATTAAATATTAGTGATTAGATATTGTGTAAAAGAGCTGAAGATTTTGAAAATGATGTCAAAACAGAAGACATTGAAGTTTTCTGACCAGGATGAGGATGACACCAAGCCACCGTGAGTTTTAATCACCTGCAGTTTTAACTAAGTTATCTTTGGAAAACCCTGGTTAATAGATTTGGGCATGTTGTTGGGAGGGCGGCCGTCAGCATTTCATTAAGTTTTTTGTTAAAGTTCACTTTTTCTCAGTAATCATTTAAGATAGGGTTTTGAAACTTAACATAGTTGTCTGATATGACAATAGCAATGAGATTTATAGTTTCATAACTCTTGACTGTGTTTTATCAATGTTATGCCCCCTTTTCACTTAAAATTTAAGAACAAAACCTGATTTCATTGCATTGCAGCATCTTTTTTTTTTGTATTCACAGGCATGATTAATATCATGATTTTTTAAAACAGCTTTTTTTGTGGATTTTTAAATTTGTTGTTTTCAAGATTGTCTAAAATCATGGTTTATATACAACTCTATATTATGTTTGTTGATTTCTTATTTCATAACTCTTAACTGACACAAAAAAATGCACACAAATTAATGCTCCCAAAATAAAATAACTTTGATTAAAGCATGGAAATAAAAAATTTAAAACTTGGAGTTTGGAGACCAAGCTTGTGATTGGTCAGTTTGAAGACTCAGGGCTCACTCTTAACCAATCAGCTGCTTAAGATTGGAGACTGGTCTCAAGTTCCAGTTTGGTGATCTTTAAAGGCATACGTTGTTCTATTTTTCAGTTTTGACAAAGACGAGAATGTTCGACTGGAAGAAGAGATCAAGCTGCACCACCTGGAGCAACTCATGTACCGGTTCTCCCGGCACAAACCCGACGATATTCTCATTCAGGCCGGTACCGGATTCTTCCCGGCTAAGACTCAGGCCCGAACACCAGGGCAGATGAACCTTGAAGAGTTTAAACAGACAGTGTCAGATGTACTCAATACAAATGAGTATGATGATTATCTAGAGAAATTGTTTATGAAGGTAATAAAACACTCGTGTTTAACCCTTTATTTCATATTCCATATTACTGATATACAGGTTTTATAGCATGAGCCAACTGCATATCTTAGCCATCTTAGAATCAGGATCTACAGTGTTCACTTCTTAGTCGGAACAAATTCAATGAATCAAAAATCAAACAGTGTAGATCCTGATCAGATGGTATGGATCAAAAGAATATGGCAATATTAGATTTATAAAACTTTTGCTGATAAACCACATTTTAATGTACCGGTATTTGTTTATCATTGTGACTGTCTAGTTATAGATTACGTATTTAATGTATAACTTAAACAATAATTAATATATAAATGCTGGCTCTGCCACTCCTTATTCGAGGTGGGGTATCATGACCAAAACTGATCTACAAACAAAAATTTAATTTATGAAAAGTAAAGTTAATTATGTAAATGCTTGGTGACAATTTTCATAATACAGCCTTTCATAAGGTGCTTGGTATGCTTCTAAGGTTACCTATTTCTCCTAATTTAAAATACTTCATCACTTTGAATATATACCCGTGATAAACTTTTGAACTATTCAGCTGTTAGTATGGTCTAAAATTTCAAGCTTCTGGTCATGAATTTAGCCATGTAATTCAATAAAAGTTTGATAACCAATAATTAAGAGATCTATGAATAAATAACAAAATTCAAAGTTCACTTCATCTTAACCCTTTATTTCATGGGATATGGCTGTTATTTGTGGGCGAACAGTGTAGATCCGGAGCAGCTGGCACATCTATGCTATCTTATCAGGGTATACACTGTCCACTTTTGTTTTTCATTGTTATTTCTGACAAAGAAGTATTAAGTGTAGATCCAAATCAGGTGCCAAGGATATAATGGCTGATCTGAATCTACACGGTTCACAAACACATGATAAAACCTAGGTAATTTGGTAGATATATATGGAGTAAAGTAGGGTTTCATAATCGGACAAAAATCATAATCAATCATCGGAAATAATCGAACAACCCTTTTTCGATCAATCATCGATTATATAATCGAAGCATTTACAGTAACAATGTACATGCTTTAATAAAGAAGAATTTTATTTATAGAAATTCTTTATTAATATTCTAGGAACAAAAATACTCATAATTTGTTATTATAATGCTTTTTTCTATTTTGCAAAAAAGCAAATTTCACAATGATATCATTAAGAATCTTCTGCTTAAGGCATGCAAAACACACAAGAAATTCTTTAGATGGGAATTTGTTTAAAAAATAGAAAACAAAATAATTAGGGATGGGAATGGGGTAAAAATTCGGTCCCTACCATTTTGAAAAGGGGGCCCTGTACAAAACTACTGTATTATTACAAAAGGATATCAATGTATTTTCTGGTATGAATTAGCATTTACATGAACCACACTTCTAGCAAACAGGCTGCATGTATTGTAATTTGTAATCGTATCTGATATGAGCATAGGATGTAGGCTGCAGGTACAGTAGTCTTTTTCTTGAAATACTTAGTGGGAGAACATATTCCAAAGCTTATTTAAAACCAAAATAACACTGATGTTTGTCATATATCAAACACTGTTTTTGTTCTGATACAGTGATCTCCCTTGTGAGCTGCTAAAAGAACTGCAAACCAATGATCGATTATTAAACTTCGTAATAGATTATCAAAAATCGATCCTACAAACGATCGATCTTCGATTATAATCGATCATTGTTTAATCCCTAGAGTAAAGGGTTAAAAAGTATTTTGATAAGGCAATCTCTCACCAGCAAACTGCCTATCACAAAAAAACTAGAAACAAAAACAAGAGAACTTACTGCATTCGTAAGGACTGAATAATCTAACTTCAAATGTTAGAAGTTAAAGTTGAAGAGTTCCATAAGTACATCATGCAATTGATCTCTCGGAATCTGCAAGTAGGTCTTATGATACACAAGAGCTTTTTGAACTTTCTTCTTAATATTTGAAATTTGATATAAGTTTCCATTGATCAGTTTATGTGATATTGCTATACTTATTCTAATGAAAAACAATGACATTGTAAAATTTGAATTGAAATGAAATAATCCAGTTGATTTAGTCATGTTTGGGAAATATTGCTGTTTCACTCTCACCAATGAAGATTATGAGATAATTCTGCTTGTGGGGAATTCTTATTTATGTCTATAAAACTTAATAAAATAAAAGAAATATTTGAATGTGCATGTACCAGGCTTAATTCAAAGGCTTTTTGCTGTTTTATTTGGAGAGAAGAAGACAATATATCAATGTATTGACATGTCCTAATCCTTGTTAACTTGCAGCCCTCCCACCCCCTTTGTTCTTGAAAAACATGTTATGAAGTACTATAATGCCATATTCAATTTTCATGGTTTTTAATTCCAATTTCATGAACAAATTACTCTATATGATATTACTTATTTTCTTATGTTTCAGTTGGATTCTTCAGCAAGTGGTTATGTAGACTGGAATGAGTTTTGTACATACCTCCTGTTGTTATACAGAGAAAATGACTACATGCGCACCAAGAGAGAAATTCCGTTCTTGGTGGAGCCTAAAATCAGACATATTGTACAAAACAGGGTAGGAATTCTTTATTGAAATCATCTGGTGGCTGGGTTAGAGTCAATTCTTCAAGACAACTTGTACTTGTGTGTGCATAATGTCATCTTAATTTCGAAGTGACCATTTTAATAAGTTTTTTTTGTGAGCTGGTTGCTTGTCCCTAGCCTTTATTTTGTTTCAACCAATGTTTTTTATGGATTTTATTACTATTAAAATTACTGAATACATCATAGTCCTGTCTGATTTCAATGGTATCCCTGTGTTTGATTTTGGTGGAACCCATAAAATGTCTATAAATTTGACAGGCAGCACAAAGAAATACCAGATAGGTTAAAAACTGTTCAATACATTCTTAAATTATTTTCAAAAACCTGCTCAAGACCTCACACAAATATAATCAACTGATATTATCTACCGGGGTATAATGAGTTTTCAGATTGCTGGAAAATAAAGCATTTTGTCAGGCTTTGTGCAAGGAAAATGGCTTCTAAACATGCTTTTTATGCTAGTATTTTTAGTGTAACATAACTGAGTTATCATATACTACCCGGTCAATTTTAATTTTAATTTTAAAAGGATGTAAAAAACAAACATGGCTTGTCTCCTTATCAAAGCACAGGATAAAAAACTATTAGTATGAATTCAGAAAAGACAAAAGTTAAGGCTCTAATGGGCTTGCTAAGATAACATTATAATATCACATGCTTATAACTATAATACTTTTTTAAACATAAATTTTTGCCTGTCTTGAAAATCATAAAGTGTTTTAATGAAAAAAATTGTCAAGTCATTTATTTTGCATAATACCACATCAACAGTTTAAACATTAAATGCCAATAATTAATGCTCTTAAATGTGCCTAAACTGACTTGTAATGTAACTGTTGAATATGAAATAGATTACCAGGTATCAAGGATTTTTTCTTGTCATTTTTCTATCGTATCATGTCTACAAGTTTCAATGACATTCTGTCAAAATTTACTAAATGCTTTTTTATTGCTAATGACTGTGTGGAGTTAACTGTGGCAGAGTCTATCTGTTTGTTGACTGGTTCGTATTTGCACATATAAAGCATTTTTAGGCAAGATAAGCACTCTACAAGTTTTGTACTCCCTTGCAAATATTTATACCTTTACTCCATACAACTCTTATCTCATTGGCAAACAGTTTAGAAACAGATCAGCTGGCACATCCATGCTGTCTGATCAGGATCTTAACATTACTGTTCGTAGTTTAGATTCTATCTGTTTTTTTTCTGACCAGTCAGTGAACAGTTTAATCCAGATCATACAACACAGATGTGCAGGATCTGTACTGGTAGCCCATGAATTAAATGCATATATATGTAGTTCAGGGTTAAAACCCAAATAACATTTGCCTCCAGCATCCAACCAAGAAACAACAAGATGACATACATCTAATTATGCAGTTATGCAATAAGCAATCATAGGATTGGTTTCCTGTGGAGGCATTTCTTCATTCTGTATAAATTTTTAACTCTCAAGTAAACATGTAGACTATATTATCCCTTTTCTTCATATAAACACCTTTATAGCATGTTTGAACAGTTTAGATCCAGATCAGCTGCCACGTTATGTGCCCTCTGATCAGGATCTGCACTGGAGGCGTATATATAGACGATTCTATAAAATAAGTTTTACACGATTACTCCCCCTGAAATCTCTCTACGTCCGCCATTACACCACTGCAGATCCGAGAAAACATTACTTTAATAACATGCCTAGTTACAATTAATCCTTTATAAATATATTCATTAAAATGATTGAAGGATCAGCTGTATGTTGCTGAATTGATAGACACAGGAGAGATAGTAATAAGAATTTTAAAATCACTAATTTTTACAGATTGAACGTAATTTGTCTTAAAAAATATACCCACAATATAGCTATTAAGTAAACCATATATTAGTTCTTATTTAAAAAAGGGTAATGTTAATACTGGATTTCGGGCATTTTTCTGCATATATTTAACGGGGACAAGTGTTCGTGATAAATAAAATATTAACTTGTTTAAAATTACGCTGATTCAGCGGTAATTATTATGCTTTCAAACAAACAACAACAACAACATACATTGTTGTAAAGTAGCAGACAAGTAAAATATAACAGCGAATTCTAAAATTTTCTGAAAAGTGAAATGCGAACAGTTTTTTCCAAATGCAGCATACACAACTTTCTGTTGAAATAGAGTAAAGAGTGAATGCAAACATGAAACCTCATATGTGGTTTTACGATCAAAATTATAAATAACAACAACAACAAAACAGTGATCAAAAGATCATTTTGTTCTTTTTTTGCGCGAAATTAACTGTTTTCTGGCAAATGGTTTCTCCGCTTATTTCGGAAGATAGAAAATACGTGTTTTACATAAATATAAATTAAATATAAAGGCAGTTTCTCGACTTTGTCAAAACTAAACAAATTCATACACAAGTTAATGAATTAATTAAAACTTCCACATGAATCCTCATTATGAAAAAAATATAATATTCAGCAAGATAACTTAGATAAAGAAAAGCAAACAATGCAAAATTTAGTTTTCAGAGAAATATATTTGACACTGTCTCTATCAGCGGGGATTTTTAGAGTGAGAATCAAGCTACGATGATACGATATATCAAAATATAGAGATTATAAAACATAATTAAATATTCACATTTAAAACAATTTTCTACCGTTTTTGGCAAATATATATGTCCAGGGCTGAGTGCAATACTGTTCTATTCTATTAGGAAATATGAAGCAGATAGAATAATTTCGCACTCTGCCCTCGAAATATCATACTGCCTCTATCATCAGAAGATGAAAATTTATCATAAATCATACATAATTAGTTCTATTACATATAATATATTTATATAATGAATATTTAAAGTGGCATTTCTTAAATTTCAAATTTTAACATAGTTAAATTATAAGAATAAAGGTTGTCATTATCATTGCGTGGTTTTCTGCAGATATAAATTGAATATTCGTACGTTGTCGCTCTCATTACGTAATTACAATAGACATAAATTAGCCTAATTCTCTTGAAAAAAAAAATAAAAACTTGTTATTAAATATAAAACATATAATATAATATTAAAACAAGTTATAACAGCATTATTAATATATGCAGTTTGAGCTTTTCAGAGTTTTGATACAAAACTACATAGCGTTTTCTATATAACTTATAAGACTTTCAGGAAATCTGCAGTGGTGTAATGGCGGACAGGTCACGGGACAAACAAGATGGCGGCGGTCTAATTATTAGAAATAGAATTGTCTATATCAAGGAAAATAGTCCACACAATAAATTAATTGAATGACTGTTAAATCTTTTCATGATACTTTTTCCCCACTATTTCAGCAAGAACAGACTACAAAAATAGTAGCAGTGGATGGACCAACCAGATATGTGACTGTCAGTAGGGTAACTAATTTTGTACATTTTTAGTATTTCTTCGTAAAGTTTTAAGCAAATAGGGTAGAAAATTCATCAAGGGCATAAAGTACTTGAAAACATGTGCCATGTGTATAAACCTGTTGTTGAAATTGACCTGTCTTGAAAATGCAACTTTTGATTGGTCAGTTTGGAGGCTAAGGTAAACTTTCATCTAGTATTTTGACTTGGAATTAAGAGATGTTTATTTTTGTAATTTCAAAAAATTTAAACAGTGAAGTACATTTTTGAGTCTGTTTTCATTTTGAGGTGTGATAACAATAAAAGCCGCTCAAAATCTGTTGAACTATGTTTAGTCTTGTGACATTAATGTGCAAGCATGTTTTGCTTTTTATGTGACAGCCATGCAGTCACCAATGTCTCTGTTCAAACACCCATTTCAAATATCTGTCATATTGCAAAAAAAATACAAATATTATTTTAAAAAAATACAAATATTATTTTAAAAAAAAGGAAAGATTTAGAGATTGAATCAATGATTTATTGCATTCATCAAGATTTTATAAAGAAAAACAAAAAAAAACAACATCAAAAAACAACATTTGGGCTGTTTAAAGTAAGCTAAAAGCTCAAAGGGACTCACCCACTTTAAACAGCCCAAATGTTTTTCAAACCATCATGAATGCAATTAAATACATCTGTTGATTTATTGCTAAATAAAAATAATCTATTAAGTTATATCAAGTTGTCTTTAATTACAGCTAAGGTAAGCAAAACACATGAATTCATTGCATAGATCTATTTTACGATTGTCAGGAAGGTGCAATAAGTGTATGGTATCCCAGCATGCAGTATGACAAATATTACGTTATCAGTGACACGGAGGAAGAGTCCAGTCAGAAAAGACGGTTCAAGATGTGGGTCACAGATGCCATTTTCATGCCAAACTGCCACAAGATAGCCATAGCATCAACCAGTAGAGATATTCGCTTCTTTGATACCTCAACTGCTCAATACTTTGAAGAATATCATTTGTTTGGTAAGAAATATAACTTATAAACAATACAAACTCACATTTCTGTAAATTATCTACTAATACTGAGTATACAAAAGTAAATATGGTCAAAGGAATATACGTTTTTCACAAAAAATTGTCCAGCAATCAATATGTTTTCCTAAAATTCTTTTTTTGTAATGCTTGTCTCCCCTTAAAACTCTCAGTTTTGTTACTTTTGAGTATTCCCCTTTGTTGCATAGATGCTAACAAATGATTCACAAATAACATTTGCACCGATTAAATCATTATGTATGTTCCAATCGGTTTTCAAAAATATTGTTCTTGTAATATTAGAAAATGCCAAAAAACATTTATTCTAATATAGTCATGTGACTAAATTGAGGTTGCTACGACATTCTGGTTTTTGATATCCTCTGTGTGTTGCTCTTGGGTCTGTGTTTTGATTATACATATATTGTATGTTCTGTCTTTATGTTCCAGCGTTACCTGATGTCCCATATTGTTTTGACTACTGGTATGATGTCCGGAACCCAAACTCGGAGTCACTGTTGATGTTTGGAAATGACACCGGGGCAATACACCTGATGTACTTCAGCAAACCTGTCACACAGCTCTTTGACATACCATTCAAAAGTGATGGTGGTGCTCACAAAATATTTATGCAGGTAGGTACATTATAAGGTAGTCCCTTATGCCAGAATATGTTTCTGCTTAACCATAATAAAGCAATTGTTCTGATCAGCCTGTCTTACAATATATCATGCATGGTATTCATGTAGTTAAAAGACTGGACTGTTACATTCAGTCATTGAATTTATGCAAAACACCCCTTAGAATTATGTATTTAACAAACTAATTGAAAGAATAGCATGTCTTTTACAGAATATTATTAATAAATAGCTGATACTAACAGCTCGAAATGTACAGAGATTACATTACATATGCTGCAAAATCCATCGATGGCTTAGTTCAAAACTTTTTATTATGATAAATTGCTTTGAAACCCATGTTAGCAAAACTTCAGTTTACTAGGCTCAATAAAAGCTTCAAAGCAAGAGACTAAATAAATGCATATTATACATGTATTATTAAATTCATTATTATTTTAAATTTATTATTTATCTTATTATTATTATTATTATTATTATTCAGAATTTAGACCAGCATGCAAAGTATATCCGGCACACTGTGATTCCAGATGTTCATCCAGAACTGATCCGACAAGTGCAGTATATTCCGGACAACAACATGATTATCTCTTCCTGTGCTAACCCCAGCAAATCCATCATCATATCGGACATCAAATGTCTCAAGAAAAGCTATGTGTTCAAAATTGACAAGGTTTGTAAAGCAAATGCATCACATTGTAAAAGCATTTCTTTCAATACCTTTGTATTTTTAGTGGAACTAAGTATAATTATCCACTGAAAAGGGCTTCACCTTTTCTTTGGACTGATATGTTTTTCATATCTGGATGAACTCAATATATTTTTGACTGAGATCTTATTTTTATGTTTTAATTGGTTTTAATACTCATAATATGCTATTCTGAGTTTTAAAACCTATTACTTGTTCAGAAATAACCTCATGAATCTAAAAGCTTACAGTGTAGATCTTGATCAGAAAGTTTGGATTTGCAGACTGATCTTGATCTATACTGTTTACTCATGTAATGAAAACCATTCATACGGAGTAAATGGTTATTGGGAAAAACATATTCTATCCAAATTATGCAAGTTTCTTTTTTTATCAAAGTGTATATTTTGATAATAATTATGATATATGTGTTTTGCAGGGTGTAGAATGTTTTGACTTCAGTAAGAAACTGAATATTTTGGTGACAGGCAGTCTTGATCATAGTATACGGCTCTGGAACCCGTATGTCACCTCTAAACCGATGGCAGTCCTAGAGGGTCATAGTACAGGGGTCATAGGGGTCAAGATACATGAGGGACTTTTGCAAGTGTTCAGTTATTCAAAGGATGCAGTAAGTTGGAACTTGATCTATTTTTGCATTCTTTCACTATTCACTATTAATAGTGGAAATTTTGAAGTTTAACCATTTTTAAAGAAGCTTTTACATAACTGCATAAACATTTCATTATAATACCTTTATAATTTTCTGTAATAATTGATTTTATAATACTGTGGTATCATTATATTTGGCAGTGGTTTACTTTTTGCATACTTTGCCCTAAGTCAAAGTAGTGTTTTTAAGCCCCAGCTAAAATTAAACCATGATATTTTGTGTCTTATAAAAATAATACTCCTGCGGGAATTTATGCCTGTGTGAAAATGTCATGTATATCTTCTTGGCGAAATTTGATTCGCATTCAAATATAAATGATAAAGTAAAGTATATTACTTCACATATTCAAACAGGTTGTCAAAGTGTGGGACTTAAAAGAACATGCAATATTGCAAACAGTAGTGCTCAAGTTTCCTAGCAGTATTCATGGACGTATGCCAGAACATGGACAGTTTCCCATACATCTGCAACCTTCACCACAAAGCTCCCTCCTTGTTACTTGCAACGATTATATAGGACTGTTGAAATTAGGTCGAACAAGCATCCCTCATAGTGAGGCTGTCAATACTCATGATACGCAACTCTGCTGTGCCATATATAACCCCATATTTAAACAGGTATGCTGTCATTTTATTGTTTTGGTTTGATACTATGTTTTTAATTGTTCAAAAAAGGAGAATTTCTTTGAAATGTCTATTGAAGTTTAAGAGGAGTTATGTTGAAAATGAAATTGTTAATTTAACCCTTTACTCCATAGATACTCCTTTATTACTTTGGCAAACAGTGCACATCCCTGCCATCTAATAATGATCTACTCTGTTTGCTATTTGACTCATTACGTTTCTGACCAAGAAGCAGACAGTGTAGATCCGGATCAGATTGCATGGATGTGCTGGCTGATCTAGATCTGTACATGTTGCCCAGCTGGTAAATATATATAGAGCAAAGGGTGTATTTACAGACATATTATTGAGGCTTCTTGAAAAAATATGTTTGGTATGGAATATACATGTAACATGATGTTAAGTAGTGATAGTTACTAACTAAAGGAACCAACCATGGGTTCAGTTTTCAAACTCATTCTGCTTAAATTTCAGGTAGCTACAGGATGTGATTCGTCTGTGATTGCATTATGGGATATTGAGACAGGAAACAAGTCGGTGGTGTTCTCAAATGCTCATGGTGAAGAGGAGATTACATGTATGACCTTTGACACAACCTACAGAAGACTCTTCTCTGGGGCCAGAAATGGAACTATTAAGGTTTGTTTTGTTGTTACCCACACCTGCAAAATCTCCTGCTTTAGGTGGGAGACCAAACATCTAAATTTCTCTAATTTGTGTTATTATATGTATCAGGGATACATAAGGTTAAAAATTTCCCATTTTCTCTCAAATCTTCTTCTTTGTCTTCATTGATTTTCAAAATATCCCACTTTTTCATGGTAAATTTTCCACTTGTTTATCAAAAATGGTTCACAGATAGATAACCTGATAGAAAATTTAGCCACCAGACAGTAATTTTCATGTCTATTCTGACCTCGCAGCAATGTCTTCCTCATTTAGGCATGCCAGATATGTAGGTAGTGTCTTATTCCTGTTAATTATGCTTGTTTCACTGTTTTATATAATGGCACTGTTAAAAACATTATGAATAGGACTTCTATGTATATTTTCTAAAGATGCACAGGATGATCAAAATTTGAATTCAACTCAAAGATATATTGACTGTAACTTTTTGACAAATTGCACCGAAATAATATTTTTACAAGCCAAGCAGTATTGACTTCAACTCTGTAAAAGTTTTGATGTGTATTTGAGTTGACCATTAATATGTTGAGAATATATTTCAGGTGTGGAATTTCCAGAACGGCCATAATTTGCACAAACTTGAAGCTGTAGCAGAAGCTGAAATTACAGGAATTATGCCTCTTGTTGATAAGAAGGTGATACTGTCCGTCGGCTGGAGTCGCCAGATCACAACATACGATGATACTGACCCTGATGTATGTATAATGTCTCCTTCTTTCGTGATGTTATTCTTTATGAACATAGGAGCAACTATAAAAAGTTGCACCATATTGTTGTTAAGTTTTGATAATTTAACCTATTTGGGATCTACACTGGTCACACATGTGATACATGTGATAAAACCTGTGTCTATGGAGTAAAGGTTAAGCACATTGGCTTTGATCTGAAAACACAACTGTCTGACAGTGATTTTAATTGTCACCTGAAATTAAATATTTTAAATTCTTACACCAGTTTAGTGACAAGGAATACATTAAATTAAAATTAATTTAGAATATATAGAATGTGAATGTAAATTGTCAAAATTGATATTCACACCCTGCAGATGCTAAATTAATATCATTTAATTTTGTGAACACGGAGCCAGGTTTAACACTTTCTATTTCAGAGTATGTACTTACAAGCTCAGAAGAATTGGAAAGGGGGACAACTGCACAAAGATGACATTTTAACTATAGATTTTTGTCCACCCAATCTACTGTGTACAGCCAGTTTTGATGGTGAGATTATAGTGTGGGATGTGGAAACCGAGAAAATATTTGTACGCTTACGGAAAGGCCAGGTCTCAAATCTGTAAGTTTTCTCTTTAGTTTCTGAATCTTTTTGTTGTGATTGAGTACAAAGCAAGCAAAAAAAATGTACATGTATTATTGTTCCCAAAAAGGAAAAGATTTTAGATTAATTGTAGATGATGCATAAACATGAGATATTAAATATGAGATAAAAAGTATGTAGTTTGAGCTAGTCTCCGGCAAAACTACATATAATATCACATAATAACCTAGGCTTCAGCAAAAATGAAAAGTACCATAGTGTGAACTGAGCTCAAGCAAATCTAAACTTTTAGCTCAAGCAAAAACATATGGTACTATGGTATGAATCTGTTTAAGTTTTTACAAACCTAGTAAAATAGCACAAAAAATAATAGTAGAAGTATTTTGTATTCTACTGACTTTGTTATCATTATGCTCATTTTATCATTTTTACTTGACTAATATCATTTGTGAGATACATTACCAGTTGGCATTTGAACTACAAATAGACAAATTTAAAGAAAGAGAAGTCTGATGCTTACTAACAGTTAACCCTTTTCTCCATATACACGCCTTTATGGCATGGGCGGTCAGTGTAGTTCCAGATCAGCCGGCACATCCATGCCGTCTGATCAGGATCTGCATTGTTTGCTTTTTGATTTGTTAGGATATTTCTGACCAAAATGCGACCAATGCAGATCCTGATCAGTTGGCAAGAATGCGCTGGCTGATCTGGATCTACACTAGTTGCACATGCGTAAAAATGCGTATATATGGAGGAAAGGGTTAAATAATTCCTTGCTGGTACCTAGCATGTGTAAAACACATAAATTTATTATTTATAATCAGTTAACTATGTTCATAGTGAGGCATTTGAAGAATTTAGGTAAGCTGATTTGTTTAAACAGAATTTTACCCCCATAATTCACTCATAGTAATCAACCTTGTAGTCTGCAAATTTCCATTACCCCACCCACTAACGGCTTTGTAGATAAATATGCAAACAAATCCCCTATGAAAGAGTTATTATCACAATTATATGTAGATTACAAACATGAATGATCGAAATATTCTTCTTTTAATTTCATTCTGTAAACAAAAATTAAAGATGTACAGAAAGAAGGATATAATAATGCTTAATGTGATTGGTTAGGTTGTGAAATGTTAATCCAGTTCAAAGAACTGTGCCCAAGATCATAAAACTTAATCTGGAGTCCAGTCTCGAATCTCAAGCATCTGATTGGCTGAAATCAGATGCTTGAGATTTGAGACTTTTTAGAGTCTGTTTCATGATTTTGGGCAAGTTCTCATTCTACAAATACTAAAGACAAAGATCTCCTAAATAAGTGAAAGCCCCATTTTGACTGTGATTTTAATTTTAAAGCATACATTGTTATTTTATTTTCATATTTAGGATACTTTCTCCTATGATGTAAATAAAAACAAATCAAACTTGGAGGCAGTACAATTATCAAATATCATGTTATTGCAAATGGAGAACATAAACACAAAATGAGGATTTAAACCTACAAAAACAGAACAGGGCTTTAAATAGTATGGCTGTATGATTGACGGGAAGATCATTCATTGTTTTGGTAGTCATGGTATCAATAGTAGGAAATCTCACCAAGCAAAATGTGTATTAATTTGTAGAAGTTTTGACAAATGTACATTAAAATGGAGATTGTTTATGGAAATGTACTGGAGAGTACTTTTAGAGATCTAAACTATCTGTTATGATATTTACAAAATTATTAATAAAGTTTTTTTTAATTATAATTTTTATAATTTAATAAACGTCTTTTCTAAAGTATCATCAAAATACTAGTAGTGTTTTCAACATATACCAGAATGAGTTTTGCAATGAATGTTGTGTTTTTTATTAGAGCACATTACTGTACATTACTGTGTTGTGTTTTGTGTAGTGCTAAAAAGATAGAAGATATGTCATCACAGACCACAGATGAAAATCGCCCTAGGTCCATGAATTCCCGGCCAAACTCCCGTCATCAGAAAACACGTAAACTGGAGAAAGGGTGAGTAACAGATTCTGTTGATGTTGAGTTTTACAATGTCGAGATCTAAACCCTCGTGATACTTGAATGGAAAATTCTACAGATAAACCTTTATTGCTGGGGCGAACAGTTTAGATCCAGATCAGCCGGCACATCCGTGCCGTCTGATCAGGATCTAAACTGTTCGCTTTTTGATCCATTAGGTTATTTCTGACCAAAATGCGACCAGTGCAGATCCTGATCAGACGGCACGGATGTGCCGGCTGATCTGGATCTACACTGGTCGCACATGCGTAAAAATGCGTATATATCCAGGAATGAGTTAATGACCTGTGTAGACCAAGATCAGCCTGCATATCTCTGCATATTGATCATGCAGTGTCTACTCTGTTCACTATCCATTTATGTATTCAATAAGTTCTTGCAACTGACATGTTCAACTGAAACAAACAACTTAAACAATGTTCCCTCAGAGCTTATAAGAGAGAATTGCTCTTTTATAATATTCATTGAGCATGGATAAATCCATAACCAAAAATATAGCAAATATTATTTGTCTCCAAGTACTGAAATTGTCTAGTGTGTTTTTTTGCTGTCTTTCTGTTAACCCTTTCCTCCACAGATAAACCTTCTTTGCATGTGCGACACGTGTAGATCTAGATAGATCAGCTGGCACATTCGTGCCGACTGATCAGGATCTGCACTGTTTGCTTTTTGATACGTAGGTTATTTCTGACAAAAATGTGACCAGTGCAGATCCTGATCAGACAGCAGGGATGTGCCGGCCAATCTGGATCTACACTGGTCGCACATGCGTAAAAATGTGTATTTATGGAGGAAAAGGTTAAACTGTCTTTTCAAATATTGTTGACACCTCTGTCAAAGCACTGTAATATGTTGAATCAACTTGTTTTATACCAAACAATACAAGTAAATCAAATAATAAAGCAATTTTTTCATGATATTTTTTGAATGGAATAGTAACTTAAACTGAACTTAATAACCATAGATTATGTAATAATGAAAAAGAAGGTTTCTGTTTGGAGTACAAATTATGTTCTGCGCATATTGTTCTCTTTCTTTGAAATCACGGTTGACTTTAATGTGTTTTGAACTTTGTTTATAATTGAACAAGTTTTCCCTGTAATACAAATGGTGATTAATTTGCTATGAAATGTATGTTTTCTAGCACGAACAATGATGCAATTATCATTCTTTTAACATATTAGTGATTCAACAAATGAAATTTTGCAAAGTTTTTGGTAAGACAACTGTACCATGTAGAAACTTTAGATTTTTTTTCTCCAATATTCCTTTAAACTTTTTGCAATTAGTATAATGGAGGCCATACTCAGCTTTGCATGTTTTCTTTGCACGTTGGCTCACAAAGTTGGTAAAATTTCAAAGATTTAATAATAAAATATATATTGGCTCATTATTATTCTGTTTCTATTGTATTAAGCTTTATTTACCAAGAAATGTAAAGAAGTGGAGGGTAACTGCAGAAGGTGCTAAACCATTTTTAAAAACTTTAATTGACTGGTCCTTAATAACTATTCAAATGAACCTACCAGGTATATGATATAAATAATGCCTAGAAGGTTTAAATTTATTCTAATTCACAAGTGGGAAATGGGTACCAGACAATGGGTAATTCGACAAATATCAAACAGAATTCTCCGATGCAACAGTAGGTAGAAATGTAATGTTACAAGGTTTGGTGGCTGCATGCATGCTTTTTTCCATGCTTGTAAACTATAACAGCCATTTAGCAGGTGACATATCTCTATTTTGCATGGAGTGATAATGAAATTGTGCATGCTTACATATTCTGCACAGATCTATTTACATGTACGATGAAATTGATCATAGTTATGCATTTTTAATTATTATCCATCCACCAAAGGTCGCTAGAGGCATGAGGTTTGTGTGTCGAAGCTCTTCCAACACCAGCTTGAAATGTTCATTATAAACATGTCCATTCAGAAATAAAAAAATGTTTTTAAAAAAATCTTTTTATTTCATACTGAATTTCTAAGACTATGTAGAAATTACTTTTTTAAATTGCAATTGAAAATTTGGTAAGAATGGAAATGCAAGTTAAGTACTGTAGATAAAACTAAAGTAAATACAATATACACAAGGTAATTTTTCTATCGTTTTTTCAGCCAAGTGGCTCCAGTGGACAAGGTGTTATTCTTGAAAGGGAGAGCAACTGGTCGGAATCTCGAGGTATCAACACTGGTCACCAGCGAGGGAGGATATATACGATTCTGGTGTCTCTATGGGGCTAGAAATGAAATGGGTATAAAGTCATATTAATTTTGTTAACTTAACCCTTTCCTCCATATATACACCTTTATATGCGTGTGAGACCCGTGTAGATCCAGATCAGGATCTGCACTGGTCACTTTTTGGTCAGAAATAACCTAATAAATGAAAAAGCAAACAGTGCAGATCCTGATGTGCTGACTGATCTGGATCTACACTGTTCACCCACGCTATAAAGGCTTATATATGGATGAAAGGGTTAATTTTCTTAGGCTTGTCAGTTACCTTGTAGTTTCAGAATAAGAGCTTTGTTTTGAATGACCATTTATGGAGGCAATCAATATGTTCTGCTATTGAAAAAATTGTGTTATAAAGCCATACATTATGTTCACACATATGGTATGGGATCCTCAGTTCTTTGCCAAGAACTGTCATTTGCATGGGACTGCATCTATGCCATCTGATCTGGATCTGCACTGGTCTTATCTTGGTTAGAAATAACCTAGTGAATCTAAAAGCAAACAGTGTAGATCCAGAGTAAACAGCACAGATGTGCTGGCTGATCTGGATCTACCCTGTTTGAACACACAATAAAGGTGAAACTAAAGTGTTATGATATCATTTTCTGATGCAGTATTAGGTGCAATCTAGGGCTGATTGTTGAGTGTTGTCATTATAGGATATTTCTATGCACCTGACCTGCCTGACGAGTCAGTGTTGGGGATGTGTACCAACAACAACAACAGTTTGCTGGTGACAGGTGACACACAGGGCAATATCAAGGTCTGGGATATCATGTCCTACTGCATCAAATTCCAGGAACGTGGGGTAAGTCAGGCATTTCTACAAGAGAATAGTAATTTGTGCATACACATCAGCTGAAAGAGTCTCCAGTGTTTGAGTTTCTTTATAATGTTTTAGCACCTTTAAAATATTATTTTATTCCTTTATGTATGGTTTTGAAATTCAATGATCTCAAATCTCTGTGTGAAACCTGCTTGCTAACTTCAGGGTTTGCAAAGGTTGATAATTATTTATGATTGTTTACAAACTGAAGTCGCACTGATTGTGATTGTTTACAAAACATGGTCTCTTCCTTAGGACTCCTTGTGACAGAGGAAACGAGCCTCAAATGTTGCCAGCTGATTTCCAATATTATTCAGTGAAATAATGTGTTACAACATTTGTAACCAAACAAAACCACAGACATAATCACAGATTATTTGTTTACATTTTGTTTACAAAACAACTCAGAAGTAAACAGGACATTAAAGGAAAATAATTCTCGAGTCAGAATGTTTTACCGAGGGTACTTTGTATAAGATTAAAATTTATGGAAAACTTATGTGTGTACAAAGACATGTCAGTCGGTTATTAATATTACACTTCACATTAATAAGTAAAGTAAATGATTAGTTAAAACTTGTGAATAAAGACAACTGTAACAGTAACTATGGAAAACAATGGCAAGGATTTTTATTTAGAGAAACGGTAACTACTCTGAACATTGTTATTACAAAGCTTTCTGTTTAACAGAGAATTAAGTCGAAGCCTCCACTAGAAGTGGCATGGCATGCCCATGACTCTGCCATTGTGAGTATAGAGTTTGCCAAGCATGACACTGGGGACTATGTTATCTCAGCATCTACAGACAAGACTGCCAGGATATGGACTCTCAGGGAAGGACACTACATTGGAACCCTTGGTCAGGTAATATAATTACAAAAATGAACCCTTTAAGTGCTAAGCACAAAAAGCAACATTTAAAACTAGTGTAGACCCATATTTGTCTACAATTCCTTAAAGTCAAATCAGGATCTACTTTCTTTGCTGTTTTGGCATTTATTATCAATGAATGGACTTTCTTTGCACACACTCTAATCAATGTCCCATCCATTAAAAAACCAAGCTGACTTAAAAATGTCTGTAATTTGGCATGTTTGATAGAATTTTAATTGTTATATGCTACACCATTTATACACATTTTATTGTATGTGCAAATAGTGTAGATCCAGATCAGCTGTAGATCTGATCGACACTGTTTGCTTCTTGGTCAAAAAGCTAACAGTGTATATCCTGATCTGAGAGCACAGATGTGTTGGCTGATCTAGATTTACACTGTTCACCCACAGATAATGGTCATAGTAGATGGATTAAAGGATTATTATTATGTATTTATAATTGCAGAAGAAATCCTGGAACTTAAAGGACCCCAGCACATGGGCTCATCCTAAAACCCCCTGGACAATGAGTGAGGGCTCCAAGAAAGATACAGGTAATGTTATATTACTTGTCATTGCAGACTTGCCCTCTTGCATATGAAATTAGACATGTTATCATGACCATGTTTTAAAACAACCATCAATGGATAAAAAAAGAAACTTAGACTTCTTGATCAAATACTTTACAGCACGGGGTATTTTAAAAACAAATCAGGAAACTGTATTTTGAATGCACATTGTTTCCTACAACTCACACAGTACTCAATTACAGCAGTGGTGCCACTTGAATTTGTCTAATGTATATAAATTGGGCATTTCTTGTAAAACCCTACTAAGTTTGTGTGGAAGCTGGTTTCTTTGAGTAAATTATTGTAAGTACAAATTGTTTGATTAGATGTCAAATAATGCAGGCAAATTTTATGTCACATGATCAAAAGATCTAATAATGTGATGAGACAGTGATGTCATCAAGAAAAATTGGTGTTTTTGTATGTTACTTGTCGCCATCACAATCTTTTATAATGTGGCATTTAATCATTATCTTGGGAAGGTCTTTAGCACTTTTAACTCACAAAGTATATTTTAATGTTTTCAAAAAGGAAATCCACACAAGCAACTCCTGACTAAGGTGATGTTGTTACAGGACATTTCCATTATTCATTTCAGCTTTTCTAAGGGTGTTTCAAAGCAGCCATTTTGATTTGGGAGGTAGTTTGTTATTTTGTAGCATATTAAATTAGTTGTATTGTATTGTTTGCTTGTTGTACATTCAATTATGTTTATAAATCTGTAAAATCAGATGAAAATGATTGTAAAATAAATTTAAATCACAGTTTTAGTAAAAAAACGAAAAGGGGTCTAGATTTCCGATCTGTGACTTTCTTCTTTGTAATGCTAATCAGTAACAGTGGAATTATTTAATTTTTGAACAATTTTTCGTTCAAAAGCCACAAATTATTTATTCATGATAGCATTTATTCTAGCTTTAAATGAAATTTAAAACTGCTCAAAATATAATGATACCACAGTCACTAATAATGATTGTTTATGATGATATAAAGATTAAGGTTTGATTAAATATATGATCCTAATAATCGTTGTTAAGTATTTTACATTCATGTGATAATTATTTTTCTTGTAACCTGTGTCCATTGATTACATTAACATACATGAGTTTTATTGCATCTGCGAAAAGTGTAATTCCAGATCAGCTGGCACATCTGTGCAGTCAGATCAGGATCTACAGTAATAAATAATCAAATAAATCTGAAGTGAATAATGTAGTTCCTGATAAGATGGCACTGTACAGATGTACCAGCTGATCTGGATCTACACTGGTTGCTCTTGGGATAACAGCCATATCCCTTGGATTAAAGGGTTAATTCACTCATTATAATATAGAAATGGATGCTTTTATTATTTTCTTTTCATTTTAGATTCCAGTACAGTATCTGACAGCAAAAGTCAGGTGACAGAAAATGACCTTGATTTTCATGTAGATGTAGATGAAATTAAACATCAAAAGGAAGCTGTTGTTGTCAAGGAGAAGTCACCTGACCAGGAGACATCCAATCGGAATGGAGAAGTTGATGAGGTAAATATTTGTTTTCAAAATCAGAAAATGTTCATTTACATTTGGTTTAAGAATTTACAATGAGAAATGTTTAAGACAAATCAACATATTTATAAAAACACTAATATTTTTATTTTTATTTGTCTTACTATTTGCATTTAAATCTCCACTTTTTCAGTTTTGTTCACTAAGATTAGAAGTTTATCTTTTCTAATTTGCTCTTAAGTTACAATTAATGCTTAATTTCTGTGTATCATAGATTGAAATAAAAGTTCACACGAAACATACTCGAGAATATCGTCCAGTTGATAAGGTACCGACATGCACCTTCGCTTTGAAAAGCGTGGTCATTGGTGGTGTACGACACTGCACAAAGTAGAAGGTTTTTGAAAGTGTGAAGATTATGATGTAGCTATTAACACTTTTCTCCATAAGACAGCTGATATCTATGGGCAGACAGTGTAGATCCAGATCACATGGCCGATCCACGGTGTCTGATAAGGATCTTCACAATTCCCTTTAGATTCATTTGGTTATTTCTGACCAATATATGACGAGTGTAGATCCAGATCAGGTGGAAGTGATGTGCCAGCTGATCTGGATCTACACTAGAAGCATTGAGATAAAACCTGTTTATAATTATGGAGAAAAGGTTAAATCACTTTTTAACACAAACATTAATGATTGTTTAGCTGCTTTGAAGAAATTAAACACACTTTCAAACCTTTCTGATCTTGAGGCAGATTATTTGTATGCAACATATCTTTTGTATAAGCCCTCTCCCATGTACAGGCCAACCTGTGTAGACAAAACTAAAGACCACATTTTATTTGTCTCACTTTGTTTTACACATTTAAACTTTAATTATTGTGTTGCTGCTTTAAAGAACAAATTCACCTGTGAACAAAGACCATCTGCCTTCATGACCATTTGTGGGTTTTCCCCCCGAGAGGTCTGAATACAGGTTGGACTGTGCTTTAACCCTTTCCTCATTAGACACACCTTTATTGTGTGGGCGAACAGTGTAGATCCAGATTAGCTGGCACATCAGTGCCATCTGATCAGGATCTGCACTGTTCCTTTTTTATTTGTTATTTCTGATCAAAATTTGACCAGTGCAGATCCTGATCAGACGGCACAGAGGTGCCAGCTGATCTGGATCTACACTGGTTGCACATGCGTAAAAATGCGTATATATGGAGGAAAGGGTTAATCATCAGTGGAATGACTTAAGCTGCATGATACAAAATAAATTCATTGTACAGGTTTTTATTTGCAGTATTTGGTATATAGTAAATAACATATAATTATGCTGTTTAGATAAATTAGTAGCAGATTTTGCATGTGCATGTTATTTTTTTTTTTTTTTTTTTTTTGTGGGAAAAAGTTAATAATACATTTCTAAAGTGGCTTCAACTCTATTAAATTGAAAGGCTCCACATTTGGGGGACATAGCGGTATTAGAGAAAAAGCAAAATTGGTCTATACTATTTTTAATATTTAAAAAAATGATTGGTCTATCTTAAAGAATGATTGAAAAAAAATCAGTTTTATTTTTCACAAAACACACAGTTTTTGCATATTTGTATATGTATATACGTAACATATATAAGTTAAAGTAATATAGTAGTAACATATTTATGTTGTAAAATTGTTGTTTTCTTAGCTTAAAAGGTCAGAAGAGGGCATCAATAAGTTACGAGTAAAGTTTAGGTCTCAGACTTTTGCGTACAATGCTGCACGTCCAGAACGGTCAAAGGTAGAACTTGTAGACTAACCAGACCTACCAGATCTCTACCCTATAGAACTATTTGCTGTGATATTCTTTGAAGTGTGTCTTTAACAGAAACCTCAATACAACTTTTGCTCTATATTTCAAATAGATTACGCCCAGCAGATGCAACTGTTGTTTCAACATTGGAATCTAGTTGAAATTCAAGATTGATAACAATTTTGCAAATTTTCTATTTGATTGCCAGAATATTTTGATTATCTGATATGCAAATATCCGGTAAAATTTACAAATATCTTATTTAAATTTGATCGTATAGGAGATGGTTTGGTGTTTAAAATTCTTATCCCATTCGCCGATATATTCTTTTAGCTGATATCTGATTTTGTGGAGTCTACTGTACTATTTTAGATTGGTTAGCTTTTAACCCTTTCCTTTACATATACGCATTTTTACGCATGTGCGACCAGCGTATATCCAGATCAGCCGGCACATCCGTGCAGTCTGATCAGGATCTGCACTGGTCACATTTTGGTCAGAAATAACCTGATGAATAAAAAAGCCAACAGTTTAGATCCTGATCAAACAGCACGGCAATAAATGTGTATCTATACAGGAAAGAGTTAATGGTTATGGCTTATATCCCATATGAGACAAGTGTTAATCCCAATCAGCCTGCTATTTACGAACCAATGCTGAATCAACATAATGCTTCATGTTTGTGGCCATATTTAGATCTGTTTTTAATGCTGACTAAACAACTGTATGCCAGCTGTTTAACTGTTATGTTGTTTGACAAAAGAAGGGGATGCTTTAGAAATAAATCCAAAATTTACGGGAATGTTCGTCTAATAATCCATATATCTGATTAATAATTTACAGATGTTTACAGTAGTCAAACTTGTTTTAATCAGTGGTCTGATTAGAGAAGAATATAAGTGTCCAAGTAGAGCAGAATAAAAGTAAAGCCATTGTGTATAACTGTATATAAGCAGAAGATATTCTTTCTTTACTAAACAGTTTTTCCTAATATTCTCTTATCATATATTACATTAAATTTTGTATATGTCTGAATACTTGTATGTGTAATCAACTTTAATTGTATGTATACATGTACTTAGGTTTACATATTCTGCAACTCACATTTGGAAAGTAAATACAAGACAGTATTGCAAAGTTGTGCTTTAAAACTCTTGTTTTCAGAGAATGAAGTTTGCATTAGTAGCCAGAATTATTTTTCAGTTTTTAGTTCTAGGATTCAAGCCAGATATAGTACATTGATATTTTCCATTGCATGTCACCATTAGGAGCCAACACAAGCCAAAACATATGTTTTATTAAAAGATACATAGTTAAAATGGGCTTGACGGCAAATAGGTATGGCTTAAAATAAAGTGAAGGCACAATGACAAAATCAAAAGTACTTGCAATGGCACATATCATACACCATAGTTAGCCTAGTACATGTGCATGAATGTCTATGTAAACAAGATAAACATTCAATACATAAATAAAATATCATGTTAGTAATGTTTAATTTTAGTTCACAATATAAGATGCTCTGTCTTTTGTAATACTGTTAAACGTGTTAATAATTTCTTTAAAAACTTGTTTTGATAACTTCTCTAGGAAATAAGATGCCCATTTCTATGTTTCAAGTCACCTATTTAATTTGCAATGTTTTCATACATGTGTCTGAGTATTAATATTGTTAAGATAGGAAAACAATGAGTACATATTCAATGTAAAATGCAGCTTTCACCTTTTTTCCTGTGTTACAAACGGCATAACTTAATAAATTTAAAACCTGAAGCAAGATATTTTATTGAGATTTGGTTTGAAAACATGGCGATTCTTAAAAATGTCTGAGTTTCAAGCACAAGTTAAAATGAATGACTGTTTTTCAGACATTTCTTGGAATTCGAGTTGAGAAGGAGTTACAACGCAAACAAGCTGACCGGAAGGGCAGGCGGGAGAATTTTGGCGATGTCAAGATGACGAAGACACAGCAATATGGGAAGTTGTGCTCTCCCTTCCAAGCACTCTCTGTACCGGTACAACAACTTCATCATTCTGCTTATAACATAATTTAAACAAGAATAATCTTAACAAATATAAACAGCATTGATAAATATTTACAGATCACTAAAATCATGACGAAAGGGAAATATAGTACAATGAAGCAGTGGCAGTGTAGTAACTATGCCATCGATCTACTGGTAGATTTCATGAACATAGAAAATCACGAAACTTTAGGCATGTTCTCAAACAACATTTCTATGCTTGCAGTATTTGTAGATTATATAAATTTGAAATGTCATTTTGGAATACAAAATTATGTGTTAAGCTTCTCTGAAAACAGCTTCACTGAAAACAGCTTGTATCTATATTGTTTCTAACTGTGTCAAAAATTTTTTTGGTAGTGGTAAACAACAACCTGCTAAATGCCTCAGTGGAAAAAGTAGCTACCAATCACAGTTGTTTAGTTGATTTTCACTCTGCATAACAATTTAATACATGTGCCGGTATGATTGGGTGAAAAAAGTAGCTCAAAAGTCAGCTTAGACAGCTTATTTGAAAAAAAATATTTTAGCTACATGGAATTTGTGATTTGGTATTATAATACTGGCCTATAACCCAACTAGCCACAATAAATGTCAGTATAATAATAAAATGGGGAATGCTGAAATATGGCCAGCACTATTAATTTGGGTCCATAACTATCTAGTGTTTTAGTTTAGTGGTCGGTTACAAACAGTTTGGCTTTAGTAAGAAGTGCTTATGAAAATTAAAGTAATTGTGTGAAAACATTCTATTTCAGAGTGTGGTTGACATCAAGATCCCGGAGAACATGCCTCTAAGCTCAAGAATGATCAACAAGGGTTACACCTCAAACAATCTCACTGAAGATAAACTCATGAGTATGGACTTTAGCTATGGTGGCCGTGAGACACCACCTGGAGAGCAAGGGGAGGTAACTAACAAGAAGAATGCTGCTGGTAGCCGTGCAGGTGTAAGAGACGATAAATCTAGAAATTCTGTGCGCAATGCTCCTAGGATTTATGCACCAGTGTTTAAAAAACATCATACAGTAGCATAGAAGTAAATATAGTTAGGTTTAAAACGGTGGATCTTTATAGTGAAATCACAAAAGACTGACCTTAGGCTTATATATCTTTGCATGCACAGCAAATATAACAAAAATGCTGGTTAATCTTAATTAAGCTGTAATAGTGTTTTGAATACAACAATGCAACAATGGTATACAGTTTATAGTGAACAAATGAATGATAGATCATAACACATGAAATGGCAAAAGGCAAAACTAGTACATGTATATCAGTAATTTATAATCTACAATATTTATAAAACTATTTCATGATATCTGTGATAAAGAACATACTGTGATGTAAATGTATCCAATAAATTGTGTTGTTTTTGCACTCATATTTTGTATACATTTAAGTTTACAATAATTTATATTTTAGTTTAATTTTTCTTTCAATAAATTATCACCTTTCAACAGAACTTGATAGAATGTGTTTGGAAATGACTGAAAAAGAAAAACAAAAAAATATTGTCTATAAAATTATTTTCGAACTTGGTAAAAATGCTGTCTTGAAAGCTGTTTCAGCTGAAATCAGACAAGGTTT
This sequence comes from Corbicula japonica, assembly GCA_038501625.1. NCBI lineage: Eukaryota > Metazoa > Mollusca > Bivalvia > Venerida > Cyrenidae > Corbicula > Corbicula japonica. Next base: position 1,952,548 of record JAZAYU010000108.1, on the reverse strand, counting down.
CACTGTGTCAAATAATAGGTAACTGTGTTGCCAAAACAGAGATAATGTTTGCATTGATATTTTAATGACTATTCAAACTCAAAAACTTCTGTGCAGATTTATTAATAAGCAATATAGCACATTAAAATTTTGGCAGAAGTGTGTTTCACAAAATCAAAAAGTTTGAACTTTCTTATGATTTTAATGAACTTTGTTGCTAGATGCATATACATTTATACAGAAATGAAATTGAAAAGAAATATTTCACTTAACATACTATAAACACATTCCGTTACATATAATCAACAGGTCTGTGTTGTGTATGAAAATATGTATGTTTTCTATGGCAAATAAATGAGTTCAAGCTTTACCTTTTACATATTTTATCATTTTTCTTGGTTTCAAAATATGTTAAGAGAGGTTCCATTTAACCCAGGAGAAAACCCTTTGACTCGTGGAATTTCCAAAATACCATATTTTGACCCCTGTGATTTTAGTTGAAAGGTCATTTCTCTCCCTTTACCCTTTCCTCCATAGGAAAACCTTTACTGCGTGGGCGAACAGTTTAGATCCAGATCAGCTGGCACATCCGTGCTGTCTGACAGGATCTCAACTGTTCCCTTTTTGGTTTGTTAGGTTATTTCTGACCAAAATGCGACCAGATGGCATGGATGTGCCAGCTGATCTGGATCTACACTGGTCACACAAAAATGCGTATATATGGAGGAAAGGGTTAAATTTGGGATATTAATTTCGCTATTAATGGGCAGAATCACCTAAAAATGATCAAAATGATCCTTGAAATTTAGCAGCTAGTGGAACCTCTGTGTTGACCTGTTTTAAAAAATATGTATTTTTCTCAAAACATTCATGGTGACAGGTTTTTCTCGATTTATTTTTCAAGATTAATGTTTGAATAATATTTGGGTGAATTTTAAGTCATTTCTATTGATCCCATAAACTGTATTTAATACAGTAACTGTTTGTAACAATTTAACAGTGTAAGATGCAATGTAGATATACCAGATTTGGTGGCTGCTTTAAAGGTTGCAACTAATGGTATCTTAATGATGAAAATGAAAATTTTAAAGTCAACTTGTTAGTGGAATTAATAGTTATTGACATCCCTTGTTAGTATATTTGGCAGTCTCAAGTATAGTTGTTGGTTTGTTTGTTCTTTTTTTTAAATAAATATGTTAACTTTATCTTGTTAAAAATGCTCATCTTGTCATACAGTCATCTAGGATATAAAGTGCTATATACTCATGATATGTTCGTTATTTCTTTTCTTAAGATGTTAATATAAGTTGGCAGCAGATAAGGCATTTTGTGTTTTCCTTTTTATACAGAAATTTCAAAACTGTTTGTTGGAGAAAATATTCCAGCTGAATAAATACCAGCCTGACTAATAGTGTGTTGCAATGTGAGCAGCTTAGTTTTGTTTACAAGTATTGTATTCTTATTTTAAGGCACAATGCTAATGGTCAAGGTATCTGATACTGAGTATTAAAGAGGTCGATATTAACTGCTTACGGAGTTCATGAATATTAAAAATGCGAAATGTAGTAATCATTTTGAAAGAGAGAGCTGGGTTTCTTGTGTCTTGGTAATTGATAATGAAAGCAGACTATAATCACACAAATACAAATACCTGGAAAAGCTACATTCAGACATTAGTCTTCCCACTCAGCTAATGAAGATTACTGAGAGCAAATATTCCTAATTTTCCCAATAAAAAACCCTGACATCACCAGCAATAAACTCAAAAGAAGCCTGCAGAGTTATGCATGCTAAATATAGAAGACAAAAGGGTTTTACATAAGATGACTGGTGATCTGTAACCTCACACCTGTCCGCCAGGTTCACATAACCACAAACAAGTTGGCTTGGTCAAATAATTCAAATCCTATGGGCACTGTTTTTCTACCAAGCATTTCTATATTACACCTTATCTGAATGAGGATATCAAATATTTCAATTGGTGATATAACCTTGACAAGTAGATCATGTGACCTGTTCAAAATCAAAGGTTGGTATCACCCATTAGTTAAAATAATATCACTGAATCCATTACAGATAATATCTCCTTACTGAACAGATGAATAATTATGCTTTATTGTTGGATATGTGGTATCTCATAATTTCAATTGTAAAATACCGGGTATAAGTTTATTCTGAAGACATGTAGGGAATATAACCTTTTTGTTAAAATGATGTTACCATTCGATTTTGACCAGGTGATATCACCTCCAATTGATGAAATTACATATCACATTAGATATCTGTCATCTTGCTGAATATTTATCAAGCAACAATGTTAAATTGTAGATTATCAATCAGGTGGTATATAACCCTTTCTTCCATATACATGTATATCATTTCAATGCATGTGTGAACAGGTTAGATCTAGATCAGCTGGCACATCTTTGCCAAATCAAATCAAATCAAACTGCAAATTTTGATCAGATTACACTGTTCGTCCGCACAATAGAGGTGTTTCTATGGAAGAAAGGGATAATTATTAGATAATCTATTCCCATTGGTGATATTGTCTGTTAGGAATTTAAGCAATATTTTATACCAGTACTGCATTCCTATTTGTTGTTTTCAATCAAAATCCGCCCATATCTTGTTTCCAGTTAATTTTTGAAACTAGATCTAGTTTTTTGTAATATTATTTAAAGAAACAGTATGTCAAACATGCAAAAACAATCCTGCACAAATAAAAGTTATTTTGCTGCACTTTGATTTCTGTGCAAAATTAAAATAAGAAATAGAAAAAAGTGATGTTTTCTTCCAAATGTAAATCTGAGCTGGAAACAATCTACCAGTTAACTATTAATTATTTAACATGTACAAAATTTAATGTTATGCCAAAATGTAGAAGTAAACATCAAAAATAAAGTCTTATATTGTTTAAATTCAAGTTTTTTTCATCAGTTCTATTAGACATGCCTCTTTATTTTACTCTAGTTCTAGTACTGTAATCTTTGTGTTGCCCCGTAGTGTGGCAATCAACCTGTTTTTCTGAGGATCAAAGCACAGAGAATATGGACTGTAAACCTTCCCTAGCTCTCCTAACAGTTTGTAGTCCGGTCCTATCTGCACTATGTTGTTTGAAGACCAGCCACTGACAAACATATTTCTACCATCTGTAGACAACCCTTTACAACCAGACAGTGCAGTGTAAGTCAGAGTGGACAAATAATTTCCCTGAATGTCGAGGATAACCACACCATTGATGCCATCATCAGCAATACACACTCTGTCTTCAGCAACTGTTATATGGTTTGTCCTTTTCAATATATCTTTTCCCGCAGAATCAGTTGATATTCTCTTCAGTTCCTGGCCATTCATGTCGAGGATGTATACTGTCTTCCCACCATCTGACATAAACAGTTTGCCATCCTTGTGAGCCAGACCCCAGCAATAATTATTCATTGTGAGGTGATTGGTAGCAGTAAGCTTGTTTCCTAGAGACACAAACTGTACAGTTCTATTGTCCAGGGCCAATGCAGCTTTTGTTTTGCTGACTAGGCATATAGCAATAGGTCCAGCTGGAAAGTCAATGTAATCTATAACTGTCTCTGTGGACATATCAAGTAGTTTAAGCTTCTTGTTCCCGTAATCTGAAAGAAGCAACATACCATCATCTGTGATACACGAACCAAGGACAGAACACACTGAACTGTCATTGTCAAGCTTGATATCTATCTGTTTCTGACTTTTAACCCTGTAAAGGCCATCTTTTGGTTTGATGACTTGAGTGTTACATGAAACGTTACCGAACACTTTATTTTGTTTAAGGAAATCTTTGATTTTCTGATCAGCTGTAAAGCAGATAGTTGTGTCAATCTTCTTCTGTCGACATTTCTCCACGTCCTTTACTTTGACTGCCACCTTTTCAAAGGTCTTAATGCCAACAAATTCTTGAGCTTTGTTTCCTTCTGATTTTGATAACTGTGAAGATATTTCATTGACAGCTTCTATAAGGCTTTCCATCTGAATGATTTCACTTGTTAGTCTCAAATCAATCTTTTCAAATTCATTTTCCATTTCTTTTATTGTCTCTTGTTCTATAGTATTGAGCAATGTTTGCAATTCTTGCCTGAATGCTTTAACAGCCTCGACTTGCTTCGCAAATGCTTCTTTGAGTACTTTTACTTGATTTTCTTTATCTGCCTTACTTTTGATCAATGTTTCCTTTGTCTTGTTAATTTCTTGTGTCCTTTCTGTAAGTGTTGTTTTCTTGTACAGGTTATGAATCTCTTCCGGTATGGAGTAAATATTTCCGCAAGTCCTATAACAAAATAAAATATTTGAGACTATTATAGAAGTATACTGTATCCACATTTTTTTTTGACCAGTAGAAATAAAAATATTACTTTGGCATTACATAATATTATGTTTTGTTAACTTGTTTAAATAATAATAATAATTTAAATCCCTATTGAGGCTTTTTTTATTTACAAATGTGTTCATACCTGTGACTGAGAGCGATACATGAGGCACAGCTAACCTCGTCATGATCCTTGCAATACATGTCTACAACCTTGGATGGGTGCTGGGCACACCTCTGTGTAGGGAAACTTGGCAATGACCTATCCTCACCCAATGATCTGAAGTGAGTTTTGTCAAGAAGATTATGATCCTTCATGCCTGGATACTTCTTGTGATTGTCAACACATGGTGAACAATAATAATCCTTACACTGCACACAGTAGTAATCAGCCTCCCTTGTCCTTTTTTCTGCAGCACAAAAGCAGCATTTTATGTTTTTAATTTCATCTGACATTTTGTCCAACCCACAAGTAGCCATTTTCAGTCAACGATTTAAACTTCCTGATTGAATTGATCAGGTGACTTATGTATCAGGTGATTGTAAACTCCTTATACATGTTAAAATGCTTCAATAAGTTAACTTGTTACATGTATCTGTTATATTTGCTCCTATATAGTCATCAAAGATTTGCTACAAAGATAAATGTATGAAAGGGTTTATTTTATGTTTATAATAGAGTAAAATATGAATATTGATTTAAATACCTCCACAATGTCATGATTACTGGGTACTGCACAAGGCTATGCTTGAAGTATGGTTACTGACTATGGTATTCTAGAGACATGAGCGTGGCTAGAAACATGTAAACAAAGACATTTGCTACCAGTAGAAAACTGCAGGAAAAAATAAAATATTTAAGTATTATAGATAACTGGTATAACTTTTCTTCCACACGAAAGGAAAAGTTTATTTTAATTATAAGCAACAGTGAACTGCCTTTGACCTTCAAGTATTCTCTTGACCTTGAATCTGAGCCTAGTGCTCAGAAATATTATCTTGTCGAATATTTGTTCATGGATATTTTGAAAATGTGGGGATAAAACACTGATAGTTTGATGAAAAAAATATTAAGAATGGCAAAAGGTTATAGACAAAGCTAAGTTTTTTCTGTGACAAAATCAAAGTACAAAAAGGGGTAAAACTAACTCCAATGTGACCTTGACCTAAAGAATGTAACATCATGACCCCATAGTAATAACTCATAAGCAATATAAATGCTTGATGAAGAAATATTAACAAATGGCAGTCAACATTAAGTTTTCAGTAGTAAAATCAAAGAATAAGAAGGTTCATAACTCTGTCAAATTAACACTGACCTAAAGATTTTGGCATCATTTCTATTTGTTGGTCACAAGTAACATAATATGAATATTTGAAGACGAAATATTAAGAAATCGAAAGTTTTAGCCTTTGTTAGGTATTCATGATGAATTTAAGGAGAAAGTGACCCCTATGTACTGCCGTTTCTTCAGAAAGGGAACATAATAAAATGAAGAATAATTTCATTTGGCTAGGATAAGAAGGAATTCCTTTTACGTTAATATCAAATGCAGAGCATTGACACGTGTATACACTCTTGCTGTCTGTTGTCATTCTTTTTTCCCCACTAACCTGCAACATTCTTATTGTGTGCTGATAAAACTGAGAATGGAAACCAGTCTCAAATCTCGGGGATCTGATTGGCTGAAATAAAGACTTGTCTCCATTTCAGCCAATCAGATGCTTGAGATTTGAAAATGGTTTCTAATCTCAGTTTTATAATCTTCAGCACTGGATACCAACATGATAAATTTAGAACAAGAAAACAGCAAAAGCTGTTACAATATTCTATACTTTATTGTACAAAAAGTGGGTTTTCACAGTGAGAACTGGACGGAATACTAAAATAGTAACAGTGGCACATTCTAACCTCTAAAAAAGCAAATAAGAGTTAAAACGTTGTTAATTTAATCAAAAGATTATGTCATAATATTAAAGAACTTGCACGGTTAGATCAAGAAGTCATTTTCTCTGTAGATAAAGTAAATCAACAAAAAGCTTAAATAACCCTTAACTCCATAGATAGGCCTTTATTGCATTGGTGAACAGTGTAGATCCAGATTAGAGGGTACATCTCTGCCATCTGATCAGGATCTACACTGTTCACCTTTATAATTATTGGTTTGTTTCTCACCTATCAGCAAGCAATAAAGTTGCAGATCATATGACACAGATATGCCAGCTGATCTAGATCTACACTGTTTCCACATATATATGGAGTAAAGGGATAATTATCATTCATATGCAAGAATCATGGAATTCAAACTAAAATAAAAAAATCCCTTTTTTTGAAAATGTAAGCTGTTAACACTAAACACTATCCTTTGAAAAAGTAATGTTTCTTTTTAACGATGATGATTTTGGTAAATAATGTGGGCTTCTTATGACTGCTCTTCAGATTTGACACTATTTAAAATAAACAAAATATTTCCCTCAGAAAAACTGAATACCAATTCTCAAGCAAAATACTCAACTTATCACTATTAGAAAGTATCACAGTAATTTTAATGCATTCCAAGAAAACCTCCTTATAGATGTTCATAATGATATTCATTTCTAGTGAGCACACTTCAAAAGCTTGTGCCCAAGATTATAAAACTGAGCATGGAAACCAGTCTAAAATCTCAAGCATCTGATTGGCTGAAATGGCGACCAGTTGCCATTTCAGCCAATCAGATGCTTGAGATTTGAGACTGGTTTCCAATCTCAGTTTTATAATCTTCAGCCTAGGTAACAAACCAGAAGTGGGACAGCTGCAGGGCGAACATTGAACTCATTTCAAATCTCATTTCTATTTTGTTTCTGCACAATGCGGGAATGATGTTACATCAAAATTTTTACTGATAACAAACTAAATCAAACCTGAAATGAGCAGTTTAACTAACTGACATGACAAAAGTCATAAAAGAAAGTACTATATACAATGGGAAGCACATTTAGTAATAAACATGTAACAATAAGCCAGTAACATAAATAACCCTCAAAATGCCTTTTACAACTATTGTGTCAATTGCATCTGTGTAGAGCTGATGGCCATGACCCAAGTTAATAAAACTAAGGTAAGAGTCCAGTAACAGTTAAACTGTTTCAAATCTCAAGCATCTGATCGGCAGAAAAACTAGACTAGTCTCCATTTCATTAACTCAGATGCTTGAAATATGAGACGGGTCTCCAGTTTTAGTTTATTATCTTGGGCACAGCTTGTACATTTGTGTATTCTGCTCAAAGTCTAACTGCTGATAAATAGTAGAACAGTTCTTAAATGCTTCACTCCATGGAATACAGCTTTAATGCCATAGACAGTGTGGATCATGATCAGCTTGCACACCCATGCAGTCGTATCTGCATCTACACCATTTGCTTCTCAGTAAAAAATAACCTGTTGAATCTAAAATCAAACATTGTAGATCTAGATCAGACTGCAGAAAAATGCAGGCTGAACTGGATCAACTCTGGTAGCCCATGGGATAAAAGCCATATACAGTCTAACCTGACCAAACGGTCACCTCCGAACTGCGGTCACCTCTATTTTGTGGCCATTTTGTGACGCCCCCGACGAATTTCCTTCTATTCTATCACTTAATTCTGCGGTCACCTCCCATCCGCGGTCAGCGGCCATCGAAATTGCCTCCTGGCCGCGAAATTAAACCCTCTACAGCGGCCATTTTTTATTTTCTCCGAAGGTGTCAGATACTCTTCATTAGAGCATCATGTGACTGTTAAACTACGCGCACCTGCTTCCAATCATAGCTTATCAATGCGCTTTTAAACAAGCCGTCGCAATTCTTAATTAATTATCGTGACCGCTAGGCGCGATTATGTTTGTTTTTGATAATTGATAATAAATGGTTTACTTAAATTTTAATATTGTTTCTAGTTTAGCTATTTGCATAAAAGTGCGAACAGTGTTATTAATTAAAGATGTTTACGTAGCTCGGCTCCTGTTGAACTTTATCGGCAGTAGGTGCGAAAAACAACCATTCAGTAACCATTTAGCATCCTTGATTGGGTGACACAGTGTTTGGACAGCAATTCAACAATTTTATGACAGTTTGCTTATTAAAGACACGTAGTAAACAATAATAAATAGATCCCTAAGAATAAAAGCTATTTTCAACAATTGTCGGCACGTTAATGAACGACCGTCATTGTCTTTATCGATTAACGCGGTATTGACATTGTTACTTCCCTTTTATTCCCTTTCCATTATGCAAAATTTGCCGTTGACAGATTTTTACTATAGTTTTATGGGGAAAAGACAGGATCCACGGGTCGACCGCGTTATAATATAACTTATATTGGATTTCGCGATAAAGCGGATCGCGATTTAGCGGAGCTCTACTGTATATTGAGACAAACAAGCTGTAACACACAGTACAAGTCCGGTTCATAACAGGCTTCACATTTCATTGCTCTTCCTCTGACCCTCCGATCAGAGGTCACCTGCCTACAGCGGCCAAATTGGCTGCTTCCCTTGGCTGGCTGCTACACACAGGTTAGACTGTATATCCATGGAGTAAAGGGTTAAGTTTGTGACACATGAATTAATAGAAAACAACTTAACAATTCTGTGAGCTCTTCAACTTGCTTTAACGGTTTTTATTAACAATTCTAATGGAAGTTCTCTTACTGAATATGCACACACATTATTGCAAAATTTTAATGTTCATGTTTTTGTTGTATTCAAAAATAATGAGCCATGTCAAAAAAATCTGTCTACCAGTACATCCAAATATTTTCAATATTTCTGGAAATAGTATACATGTAATTATAACTAATTTATCAACTTAAAACTTAAAAACATCATTCTAAGAAATGGAACTTTCTGAACACATTTTATTGGCATGGCTAATCTTATGACATTTACAATTAAGCCAAGGTATAACAATTATTAGTAAACTGTCTCAAAATTGAAGCTTTTGATTGGTCCATTTGGATGTTGATCTCATTATTAACCAATCAGCTGTTGGAGATTGGTGGACAGACCTCCAGTCTCAAATTTATGATCTCAGGACCAGATGCACAATTTCCAGAAAAGGGTCTTTTAGGAGCAGTCTTTGTGTAGTTACATGATATTTTCAAACCTTTTGGACATCCACAAGGAAATATAAATTCAATATTGCTGCTCAAAAAAGGGTACCAATTAACCCTACTGGATCTTTCTTAAGATCTTGAGCAGACAACAACATCTGTGCAACAAGTTCACTCGCACCATTATGTCTCCGTTTAAGACAGGTGGGAAATTAATATTAAACTAACAAAATAAGGGTTAAGTGACAAGAGGCTTTCTGTTGCCAAAAGTAGTACAAGATATGTAATTTATGTGCTAAGGCCTCAAAACTATCCTGTCCTACCAGTATTTACTGGCACAAAGATGCTACATCTCAATGGGGATACAGTTAAACAAAGACAAGAAGTCAAAGATTGCACTAAAATGGAGCAAACTAAAGATGAACATTTTTACAAACTGAAATGATCAGATATAACCATTTTTTATCACAGAACTAGTATTTCTCTGAATGGATTTGGAACAATATCATCTTAAAACTAAGCTTACAGATTATAAAACACAGTAACGGAAAATCATTCTGTTACACAAGTAAATAGACCAGTAAGTCCCCACTCGTAAATGTGTGTCTAGAAAAAAACGAAACACAAAAACAACATTTCATACTGGGTATCACAGTGAGGCACTTCTGAGGTTTATAGCACCATTAGCGATCAACATCCTATGACAAGTTACACTCATCAAGGTGCAACATAACTCTGGGGTCCAAGATCATGAAACTGGGATTGTAGACCAGTTTTAAATCTCAAGCAACTGACTGGCTGAAATGGAGACTGGTCACCATTTCAGCCAATCAGATGCTTGAGATTTGAGACTGGTCTACAGTTTTAGTTTTATGATAACGGGCTTTGTTGTTATAAAGTAAAACAAATGTCATCTTCAGTTTGCCTGTGAACATAATTTGCACAGTAAATGAGTAAAGATATAACTCTGGTAAATATTACAGAACAAGTATGATTCAAAACAAATCTTAATCGTGATTTTAACAATGACAAAGTAATCGGAAAGAAGCCTGACTGCAGAGCAGTCAGTCAAGGCTTAACAGTTCCACTAATATATTGGATACACACAAACAAAAGGTCTCAAATTTTTATCATAGGCAGTTCATAAACATAAAAAGATTCAAAGTTCCCATCTGAAATATTAATATTTTTCAGTAAGACATTCATTCCTTAGCATGATACTGGAAAGCTACGGCAGATAATTTTCATAGTATTAACAGTCGTGTATATATAATTTATGGTCCATGAGGTTATCTGGGCTAGTTATCTACCTTTGCAATGACCTGCTGTTAAGACCAGACTACCCTGTATTACTGACAAACATATATCTGAAACGCCAAAGGAATAGGGGTCTTGGGTCATATTTCTTGGCATTTTAGCTGTTACTTTATTTGGAAAGAACTTTTAAAATTATCTATTATTTTCTCTTATAACTATTTGTAGATTTATAGAATTTGTTTAACTTTTAGACATAATGTTATTTTAACCACAAAATGCATATTCAGTCATCTGCTAAACTTTGATGTAATTTCAAGAATTTACTTCAACTGTCCAATTCTATTTAATTAACAATTTGGTGTTCAAAAATGAGAATAAAGACACAATCTTATTTGATTGAAAAATTACATGGTTAAAATTAAAGCTTTAAGACATAGGTTTAAGTTTATGCCTTATTCATATTTTTAAGAAGCATAAAGCAGATATAACTGCGAGGTGCATATTCCACTTTTCATCCGAAGATTATTAATTTTCTCAAGTTGTATGAAAAACACAGCTGTGCCAAATTTCAGTGCTTAATTCTACAATAAGCCAAAGAAAATGTCTGCAGCCAACCAAAAAAAAATCTATAGTTTAACTCAAATTCCTCTTTTAACCCATTACTCCATACATACAGCTATTATTGCATGTGCGACCAGTGAAGGTCCAGATCAGCTGAAACATCTGTGCCATCTGATCAGGAACTATACTGTTGGCTTTTCAATTCATTAAATTATTTCTGACCAAATGTGCTGGCTAATCAGGATCCAAACTGTTTACTCATGGGATAACAGCTATATCCCATGGAGTAAAGGGTTATGTAACAATAAACATATATAGAACCAGGGTGCCGAGAAAAGAACACAATAACAAACGAGAAAACACAGGTGCAACAATTATCAGAATATAAAACATAGCTATAACAATAACAGATAATTAACAAAAGGTAATAAACAAATTGGTATTGTTTTAACTATTGGACGGTAACAGTTGTATATAAAAGTTGAAGAAAAATCTAATTTTATCACAAGGCACATAAATAATACTGGAGGTACATAGTGTAAATGTTCTAAATAACAAGCTTGTAAATAAATACATATAACCATTCAAAAGAAAACTAGATCTGGGCTCATAAACTCGTAAGCACACTGAGCTATTGGCTGAGACTTCAAGTCTAATAAAATATTTAAAAGCATCTTTCTTTTAATCATAAAAATATAGTTGCAAATTTAAAGGTTGTCACAGAAAAGTTCTTTTGTTGCTTAAATAATCAAGCATTTTAATTTTCAACTGTTTCAGCAGACGGCATTTCCAACTGAATGCTTTGTTCCTGGACTGGTTCCCCTTCTTCCATTGTTGTTGGTACCATTTCATCCTGTGCCTCTTGTCTCGTAACCTTAGCAGACATTGGCCTTGATCCTTGCTGTTGGCCCTGACCCTGTCCTGCAGAAGAAGGTCTAGGGGAGGGTGGGGTGCGTGCAGACACTGGACGGACTCGTTGCTGAGTCACCATGGGGGTTTGAGGAGCTTTAGGTTTGTACTGCTGTGGTAGAGGACTGGTAGACCTCACGTTCATACCCTGTAAAAATCAAACATGTGCATACAAAAAAGTGAAAGTGAAAATTTACTCTTTCAAAACACTTCTAATGACATATTTAAACATCACCAGGACTCCTTAAAACTCCTTTAACCCTTTCCTGTATAGATACACCTTTATTGCTAGGGTGAACAGTTAGATCCAGATCAGCCGGCACATCTGTGCCGTCTGATCAGGATCTAAACTGTTCGCTTTTTGATTCATTAGGTTATTTCTGACCAAAATGCGACTAGTGCAGATCCTGATCAGACGGCATGGATGTGCCGGCTGATCTGGATCTACACTGGTCGCACATGCGTAAAAATGCGTATATATCAAGGAAAGGGTTAAACTTAGCTCTCAAACTTTAATTTGTTGTAATGTTGAAAAATTCTTATAACATGAATCTTTTTTAGTTGTTACAATTATACATGCAGTATTTGTATCTATCGAGGTTATGTTTCAAAAAGGTAATCCTTTAGCCCTAATATCCAACCATTGTGCCACTAATGTTCTGTCATAATTTTGTGACTTAGTATTTTCTTTTTTCCTGTAAATTCTTAATTTGATTTATTCATCCTAGTGTGTTAATGTCTTGTTCTTGTGTCATATGATAGTGTTGTTAATGTCTTGTCTTCATGTCATACCATAGTGTTGTTTCTTTCTTGTGTCCAGTGTTTTACAACAGTTAATGAATTGTTCTTGCTTTGTGAACTTGGACCAATGTGTTATCTTTTTTCTTATAGCGTCATGTGTCATTGTTTTTTAATTGTTTTTGATCTTACTGTCTTAATATAGCTCCATTATTGTTTTGTTTTGGTGTCTTACCATAGTATGGTCATTATTTTGTCTTGTTATCTTACCATAGTGCTGTTATTGATTTGTCTTGGTGTTGGTGTCTTATCATAGTGTTGATATTGATTTGTCTTGGTGTTTTATCATAGTGCTGTTATTGATTTGTCTTGGTGTTTTATCATAGTGCTGTTATTGATTTGTCTTTGTGTTTTATCATAGTGCTGTTATTGACTTGTCTTGGTGTTTAATCATAGTGCTGTTATTGATCTGTCTTGGTGTCTTACCATAGTGCTGTTATCGATTTGTCTTGGTGTCTTACAATAATATTGCTGGTAATAGATTTGTCATGGTGTCTTACCATAGTGTTGTTATTATTTTGTCCTAGTGTTGTTGGTAAACGAGCCTCCAGTTTCTGCTGGACGCGTTGCTCCTGTCGTCCTCTATAGATGTGACCATCAGCTCCTTGAATTTCTATCTCCTCTCTATCAAAAAATCCATAGACATTTATCATTCTGTTTCTTGCAAAAAAGAAATACTAACATCTGTTTCTTGCAAAAAAAAAGTACTAACAATATAACTAGACTGTGTCCACAGGACACTGATGCCCCCACTGCTGCAATAACATTTGTTACAAAATTGTGTACCAGGTATTAACAACATGTGGTGATCATGATTAGTAAATGAGGAGTAAGTGCCACAAAATTTAATAACTAACATAAACAAAAGGCCATAACTGTGGTGAAAATTGTTGCAAGACATTGTCCTTTACAACAATCTTCACATCATGTCTAATCATCTGTGCAAGTTTGAAAGAAATCAGCCAAATAGAAAATGTGAAGTTGATGCCACAAAATTTTGTAAGTGAAATAAACAAAGGGCCATAACTGTGGTAAAAATGGCAGCAGAAAAAAATCTTTTTTTTATGATCATCTACCCAGCCATCTTGATCATGTGTGCAAGTTTGAAAGAAATCTGTCCAAAAGTAAATGAGGAGTTGATGCCACAAGATATTATTACTGAAAAAAAACAAAGAGCCATAACTCTGGTATAAATAGTCGCAGGAAAAACGCCTTTCTTCACGATCATCTACACATCCTGCTTCATCATCTGTGCATGTTTGCAAGGAATCTGCCCTGTAGTTTAGGAGGAGTTGATGCCACAAGATTTAATTGCTGAAATTAACAAAGGGCCATAACTCTGGTAAAAATGGTCGCAGGAAAAAATCCTTTCTTTACGATCATCTACACATCCTGCTTCATCATCTGTGCAAGTTCGCAAGAAATCTGCCTTATAGTTTTGGAGGAGTTGATGCCACAAGATTTAATTACTGAAATTAACAAAGGACAATAACTCTGGTAAAAATGGTCGCAGGAAAAAATCCTTTCTTTACGATCATCTACACATCCTGCTTCATCATCTGTGCAAGTTCGCAAGAAATCTGCCTTATAGTTTTGGAGGAGTTGACGCCACAAGATTTAATTAATGAATATAACAAAGGGCCATAACTCTGGTAAAAATGGTCGCAGGAAGAAATCCTTTCTTCACGATTATCTACACATCCTGCTTCATCATCTGTGCAAGTTTGCAAGAAATCTGCCTTGTAGTTTAGGAGGAGTTGATGCCACAAGATTTTATAACTGAAATTAACAAAGGGCCATAACTCTGGTAAAAATGGTTGCAGGAAAAAATCCTTTCTTTACCATCATCTACACATCCTGCTTGATCATCTGTGCAAGTTTGAAAGAAATCCGCCTTATAGTTTAGGAGGAGTTGATGCCACAAGATTTGGGGACGTACGGACGGACGGACGGACGGACGAGTGCAACTCTATATGCCTCCCACTTTGTGGGGGCATAAAAACTTATATTTAAATTGGTCCACGTAAGTAAGCAAGTTTTATGCTGAAACATTTCTTAATAAAACTTCTGACTCCATATTGCAGAGTTTCAGTTAAAACTTTAACCCTGTAAATTCATGGGAATATATTTAATCCCCGACTAAGCAACTATTGCAGATCCAGATGAGGCTGCACATCTGTGCAGTCTCTTCTGAATCTACACTGTTCACTTCATGTCAGAACAGAAATGAATCTTAAAACAAACAGTATAGATCCAAATCAAACTGCATTGATATACCAGCTTATTTGGAACCACACTGGTCTCACACTTTTATTAATAACACAAGGGCACTCAATATAAAACTGAGATTTGAGACTGGTCTCCAGTTTCACTATTATGATCTCGGGCACTTAATCTAAGCAAATGACTTACTTAGTGGCTGGAATGACTATTGCCTCATCCTCTCTAAAGAGATGGCTGAAAAACAACAGCAACAAATAAACAGATCAGTAATTCACTGATTTTCAAATGTCTTAAAACCTTAAGGTTTATGGTATCCACCATCACTTTTTAACAATTAACAAAAGCTTTCAAGTATTTAATTAGCCCATAGTTCAATTAATCTTAAGTATACTTTACTTCAAGCAACATGCATTAAACCATTTAAAATGTTTATCATCTGCCACTATAATGCCTGATAGCACCATTTGATGCTTAATTCACCAATACTTACCAATGCAGTAAAGTAATGGTAATGAAAGTTTAATAGTTTTGATGCCTTGTACAACTTAACCGACCTCATGTATTATTCTGTTTTCTGATACTTGAGAATTCAACATCAGCATGATTGTTCGGAATCAAGTTTGTGTAGTACACATAGGTAACAAAAAAGGTATGTATACACAGCAGTGTCCAGAAAGTGTGGTATGTAACAGTTTCTAACTACCCAAAGAAAGGCCCAGTAGCACATATTAAACATAGTAAGGTAGGTAGTATGTTGACTTCCTAGTGTAGCATATAATTAACTGTGATAAGCTAGGGGTACGTGTTGGATGTATAGCAAATAACTGAAAGTGAAAAACTGGTAGCATTTCTTGACCATATCTATGTAATTGGTCTAACTGAGCCACATATAATATACAGTGTGAAGCTAACAAAAACAGATTTTGATTAACAGTGTACTAGAATTTGGTGTTCCACTGAACATGTGATGCCTAACTTTGCATTTGAAAGGGGCATAACTAAAAAAATAATTAAGAGGAGTTATCATTATTCTCTTCACGGATGGCTCTGTTTATGCAGATGATATATTCCAATTATTAAGGGAAAAGGACATGTACTATCAAAGTTATAGACAACATTAAGTTTCCTGTTGAAGTTTGGAGACAACTGGATGCCTCTGCTGCTGCTGCTGGACAATAGATTCCCTATGTGTCTACCAGCTATCACAGGTGACACTAAATTGATTAAAATATATCCTAGCAGTGGAACATTTAATCAATACCTAATGGGTTTATTTATTAAACAAACCTGAGATGTGTGAGCTTGGTGTTGCGTTTGTGTGGGTAGGTCAGAGTGTGACTCCCGCCACAGGGTCTTGGTGTTGCATAGTAGTCTGTTATCTCAGGGTTGGCAAAACTGAAAACAACCAAATGTACAGTCTTAACAAACATATCAATATATGGTTCATGCATTAAACTTAAAACAAAGGAAAAGAATTTAACACAAAAGAAGTTTTAAATAAAATAAACACATTCTTCTAGCAAAAAGCACTAGCTAGATGTTAGTAATAACTAGAACTAAATTAGAAAAATACACACATGCAAATGTTAATTATGTTCGAACATAAAACAAGTAACAAAACATAAACATAAAATGTGATTGAATCCCACATTGAACACAAAGCCACTGGTTGAAATAATTTAATTGATAATTTGCAGACATTGATAGAAATATGCAAAGGGGGCATCAGTTCTGTCACATTTGAATGCAATGAATGATTACAACAGGGAGATAAAGTCACCCAGATGTCCTGAACTTCTTCCCCAAAACGAAATGTTTTTGAACAATTTGCAGGCAGATTAGTAAATATTGTTTACATAGTTAACTTTATTTCAGCAGGAGGGGGTTAGAAACCTAAACATTTGTTATATTTTCACACAATGATATTATTGTGTGTGGTACCAAGATAAACCAAGCCAATTGTTTGTTCAAAACATACTGAAACATCCTAAAGTGTAACAGCCTCCAAATTGTTGAAAGTGGGAACCAGTGAGTGTTCAATGTGGGAACCAGTATACTTACTTTTGAAAGAACTGTGCCAAAGAGGCATAGTCATTCTTATAGTGCACAAGGAAAGCTTTTAAATCAGATTTTTTCAGTAATGCAAGCTGCTTCTCGGCTAGTGCACGCCCGAAGTTCATCATATTCTTACCAGCAGTGTAACTATGAAGACAAAGAGTAAACAGAAAGATACACAGACAGACAGACAAACAGACAGATGAAAGAAATGGGAGAGTTGTGGAACATGCAAGAATACAGAAGTGACACCTTAAACAGACAAAACCCTATACTGGTAAGTGCAAGTAACTTAAGCAAGTAAGACAAAACCCTATACTGGTAAGTGCAAGTAACTGTATGAAAAGTCTGAAAAAAGTAAATGTATGAAAAGTTTGAAAAAAGTAACTGTATGAAAAGTTTAAAAATAGTAGCTAAAGTCTGAAAAAAGGTAATGTTGTGAAAAGTTTGAAAAAAAGTAACTAGGAAAAGTCTGAAAAAAGTAACTGTATGAAGTTTGAAAAAAAAAGAAACTGTATGAAAATTTTGAAAAAAAGTAACTATGAAAAATTTGTAAAAGTAATTATTGTTTGTCCTTTTATCATTATTTAAATAAATGTTATAATTTTTTAACTGAATTTAGCTTTTACAAACTATTACGGCAAACAAGAAAAAAACGTCGCCACGCGCCGAAAACCAGGTTTTCATTTAATACTTGATATCAATAGATCAAAGCTAACTCAAGTTATTATGCAGAAATTGAATTTCCATGACCATGACCTTGATCAAAGAGGTCTGAGGAGCAATCCCGAATTGCGTCTTGGTAAAAGCTATCCACACACCAAGTTTGGTGTCAATAGGTCAAAGAAAACTGAAGTTATTACATGGAAACTGATTTTCTATTTTAAGCAATAAGCAACAGTGACCTTGACCTTGATCAAAGACATATGCGAAGCAATTCCAAGTTGTATCCCATATAGGCTTTCCACACACTAAGTTTGGTGTCAATAGGTCAAAGCAAACTCAAGTCATTGAGCAGAAACTGAATTTCTTTTTTAAGCAACAGTGACCTTGACCTTGATCACAGTCATCAAGGTAGCAATCTCAAGTTGTGTCTTGATATAAGCTACCCACATACAAAGTTTGGTGTTGATAGGTCACAGCTTACTCAAATAATTATGTGGAACCTGAATTTCTATTTTTGGAACAGTGATTTTGACCTTGATCACAGACACCAGGTAGCAATCCTGAGTAGCATCTTGATATAAGCTACCGACACATCAAACTTTGGCGTAAATAGGCCAAAGCAAACTCAAGTTATTGAGCAGAAACTGAATTTCTATTTTTAGCAACAGTGACCTTGACCTTAAGCAGAGACACCTGGGTGGTAATCCCAAGCTGCCTCTTGATATAAGAAATCCACATACCAAGTTTGGCGACAATAGGCAATTTGGCGTCAATAGACAACTTTCACACAAAAAAAAAAAATTCTAAGTGAAAAGGGGCATAACTTTGGCAAAATACAGTCAGGGGTTATGAAACTTGCCCTGATTATCGATATTGTGATGTCTGACAACTATGTTAGGCCAAAGCAAACTCAAGTTATTGAGCAGAAACTGAATTTCTATTTTTAGCAACAGTGACCATGACCTTTAGCAGAGACACCTGGGTGGTAATCCCAAGCTGCCTCTTGATATAAGAAATCCACATACCAAGTTTGGAGACAATAGGCAATTTGGCGTCAATAGACAACTTTCACAAAAAAAAAAATTCTAAGTGAAAAAGGGGCATAACTTTGGCAAAATACAGTCAGGGGTTATGAAACTTGCCCTGATTATTGATATTGTGATGTCCGACAACTATGTTAAGTTTCAAAGCTGTACCTAGAACTGTTACTGAGAAAAAGACAACTTTAACAAAAAACTTAACCAAAATTCTAAGTGAAAAAGGGGCATAACTTTGGCAAAATACAGTCAGGGGTTATGAAACTTTTCCTGATAATTAGTATTGTGATGTCAGATAACTATGTTAAGTTTCAAAGCTATACCTTGAACGGTTACTGAGAAAAAGACAACTTTAACAAAAAACTTAACCAAAATTCTAAGTGAAAAAGGGGCATAACTTTGGCAAAATACAGTCAGGGGTTATGAAACTTGTCCTGATAATTAGTATTGTGATGTCAGATAACAATTTTAAGTTTCAAAGCTATACCTTGAATGGTTTCTGAGAAAAAGACAACTTTAACAAAAAACTTAACCAAATGTTGACGCCCGGCCGCCCGCCTGCTGCCCAACGACATACCCGAATCTAATAACCAGGATTTTTCTAAAGAAAACCTGGTTAAAAAAGGTCAAAGGTATTTTTTACATGTTGTAATATACTTACCGAAAGAGTATTTATAGTTTCAGTAAATTAAATATAATATAAAACAACATTAATGTGAATAAAGGCAGTATTTTACTAATTAATTATTTTTGAACTGTATATAATAGTACAAGGCCAATATCTACCCAAACTATCATGCAAAAGCATAATCAAACAAATATTTTAGCCAAGGAGGCAGCAAGGGAAAAATCTTGAGACATTGTGGTGAGTGATGGACTATATCTGGGCTTGCTGGAAAAATGTACAGACCGAGAAATGAGGGAGGGGCAGGTGTGTAGGGAGGGTGGGGACATGGAATATGAAATGGTGTTTCATGGTTTGCATGAAGACAGCAGAAAACATCAGTGTTGAGGAGTGGTGACACAATAACTATAAATGAAGTAGTGTAATTCTTGTTGTGAAAAAATATTTCACTACATATATGTTCCATGCAATAAATACCGGGTCCGTTCTAATACCCCAAACTACCCCAAACCACCCCAAACTACCCCAAACCACACCCAAACCACCCCAAACGAAATCCAATATAAGGTTGTGATATTTAAATAAGTCCATATGAAATAAGGACTTGTGAGCTCTAGTATAAAAATCAGTGTTAAACTTGTTGCCTCTATAACCATATTTTAATAATACACATTGAAAATAATATTTTTTTGTGGGGGGAGGTTGTGTGGGGGGTTGTTAAACTTCACAAACAAGCCATGCATTTTACCTGTAATCTGATTATAACACTTAAAATATTAAATGTAGTCGATTTCAAGTGGTTTGAGGTAAACCTTGTAGATGTGGTTTGGGGTATTTCACACTCACTATGTGTCATACTTATTTATGGCCAGTCATGTCATTTACTAAAATTTTGATGTTTATTTTGCTACAGAGGCAACAAGTTTAACACTGATTTTAAACTTGAGCTCACAAGTCCTTATTTCATATGGACTTATTTAATTATCACAACCTTATATTGGATTTTGTTTGGGGTGGTTTTGGGTAGTTTAGGGTGGTTTGGGGTAGTTTGGGGTATGGTTTGGGGTAGTTTGGGGTGGTTTGGGGTAGTTTGGGGTGGTTTGGGGTATTAGAACGGACCGATAAATACCGATCAACTGACTCACTGAACAGACATGCTCAACTGAAACAATCTCTGCAGAGGTGTAGAAATTTTCTTTGACCCACTCGCCCTGCAGGTTGAATGAATGAGTAAGTGCACTCGCCCTTACAGAAAGTACACTCGCCCTTATATTTGAAATAAAATACTCTTTCTGTTGCAATTTTTGTTTTTCTATTCGTTCTATCTCTTTCTTACTGTCTCGCTCGCTCTCTCGCTTTTCAACATCACCCCTACCTTGTGTAAAAAAACGTTATATTCATTTGTTTCGACATTTTGACACATAGCGGGAAAATAAGTGCACTTGCAGCCTCGTTCTGATTTGGGAAACCCAATTAGGATAAAAATAAATCGCTGCTGTTACCTTTACATCAGAAACGTTCCAAATATACCGGAAATCAAACTGTATTTTGTAAACAAAGTGAATATATTTCATTTTTCTGAAGAAAACACATGTGGTTTGCTGAAAAATTTACTCGCCCGGTCGGTCGAATGTTTCAGCCGCTTTACTCGACCAAACAGATCATTAACTAGCCATGGCGAGCGGTCGAGTGGAATTCTACACCTCTGCTCTGGTAAACCTTAAATGTTGCACATATTTTCAATTTAATGATCTGAAATTTCAAGCTATTCAATGATTCTTTGTTTCTGTGATGGTACATAATAAAGCTGAGATTATGAAGTTATTCTATTAAAGCTTTTTACTCAGATTTCTGGTATTTCTATTTATTTCAATTCTGCAAGAGATAGCAGCATATTTCTAAAACATGACCCTGGCCTTACCATGTTACTTTTTTATTAATGTTGCAACCTACACATGTAGCAGACATCACCATATTACTTTCAAGGATCTTCTATGCAACTTCTATGCAAGATGAGCAAAAAAAGGCACTGGACTTTTCTACATGGCTGTCAAAACAGTGCTCAAGATTACAGAACTTAGATAGGAGACCAGTCTCGAATCTAGAGCTGATAAATCTAATAGGTTGAAATGGAGACTTGCGCTGAAATGTTTCAGCACACTACCTAACAGTGATTGTTTCAGCCCTCGACCTAATGGTGATTTCTGATACAACCATGCTTTAACACATGCTACGGTATTCCTGCTCTACTCACCACTTCTTAGCACACTTGTGATCGTGTGTGGTTTTATCAAAACTGATGAAAAGAGTTAACAGACAATTAAAGTTTGTCCTTCATTTTCTTTTAAATTAATATAAAATCTGCTAAAAATATCATGCATTAAATTGTGAAAATGAAATAAAAATGAGCTGACTACAATATACATGTACCGGTATATTGAAAAAAAAATCTGAAAATAAAAATATCTCTACAAATTGAATATGGCTAATATGGACAATATATCATGTTAATGAATTAAATTATTTTAGGGAAATTATATGAAAAATTAATAAAAGTTAGATGTGAAAAAGAAATGTTATGATTTTTTTTTATTTTTCTGGGTAAAGGTGATATTAACTGGTGTATTCTAACTATGATTCAGGCAAACAGGGCCCAAGATCATGAAAATAAGATTGGAGATCTGGTCACCATTTCAGCCAATCAGATGCTGGAGATTTCGGACTGGTCTCCAATCTTAGTTTTATGATCTTGGGCACAGCAGTGACAAGACTGGTTAATATACAATGTCATGCGATAGCTTGAAATATAAACTATACACTAAAGGTATAACAACTTGCATTTAACATCAAGTAAGGAATGGTTACAAAGGGAGAGAACTTCTATGAAAGAAAACAAGTTACCGAATAGGGGCCGTTTTATCCGCGCCATGATAAATTCTATTAGACAAATTGTTAAGGTTATCAGTTGAAATAAACATGTTATACATTTTTTTAATCTAGTTTATGACATTTAATTTGATAAAGACTGTTATCAGGTTAATACATTTAATAAAAATAATTATCTATGGAAGCCTTATGGTAAGCAAAATCTCTATAGGCTAAGTTATGTAAATGTTTTTTAACTAATTACAAAAGAAATTACTTTGAAGCCTTTTATGAAAGCACATTATGATAAAAAGCATTGTAACATTATGATAAAAAGCATTGTAAGGTTACTTAAGTATAATTCTATAAACAAAATTGTGAATAATACTATAATTTCTATAGTTAGTGACATTTCTAACAATTTTACCTTTGATAGGTCTGATAATCGTAGCTACAATTTAAGTTGGAAAGCACTGAAATTCTAAGCAACTAACATGCTGGTGGTATCTAATAAAACATGTAACAATCAAAACACAAAGCTAACAGTTTATCAAATGTCTACAGCAAAGTAAACTTTGTTTAAAACCTATTATTATTGACTCTGCATTACTGTCTGTGAAATGTGGGGTTTTATGTAAGCAAATAAAGCACTCTAAGCATGCCAAATCATATCTATGATTTTTTAAACAGTTCACAATGTTTTAATCATGAAATCATCTTACCTCTTCGCATGTTGTCTGATCTGGTCCAGTTCAAATGTTGTGTATGGTCTTGGGGACTTGGTAGGGTGCAATCCCATCTGTGCTGGAAGGGAGGGCACTGGCCTGAATAAAAAATTGTGCAGATTTCATTATTTAAAGTAAGTTCTCAATTGTTAATCCTTTACTCCATGGTTATTTCTTTGCTCAAATGGGTGCATATCCATGCAGGTCGACCTGGCATTACACTATTGCTTCTTGGTTAGAAATAAAATCTAATCAATCCAACAGAACAGTGTAGATCTAGATCAGACTACACGGATGTGCGCTTTTTGTCCACTGGATATCACCCATATCTCATGGAGTTAGGGATAAGTGGAATCAATCAAAATGATGAAAAACAGCTTCATCAAATTCAACTGCAAACTGGCACTCAGTAATTAAATTTTCCAGATTAAGATCTAAAACAATATTTAATCTGCTTTGTAACTATATTAACTGCTAACAGATAACAAACCTGACAAAAAGTAAAATAAAGGATATAAAGTTAAACTTTGTAGACTTCTGCCTAAATAAACAAAATGTCTCGATAATTTGTCTACAAAACTAAAATGGCTGTGCTGGTTATCATATGAAATAAAATTTTTGTAAGCAAAAAATAAAATACAAAATCTATGAGATAAAATGGGCACCTAGAACATGTGTAATTTAAAGACCACTTAGATGATAAAAGCACTCTGGAAAAATGAAGATTTTTTTTGTATAGAAAAAAAAGACCAATGACATCATAGGTCAAATTGCCAATATTGGTATGGATGGTGATGAGGGAGGTGGGGTGGGGAGCAGGATTGAAAATTGACTTATTCTACATTTAGCATATGGAATATCTGGAAAAAGTATATTGTAATTCTTTAACACCAATAATATATGGGCATGAAAATGCGAGTATGGTGCACCTTGCACACAGCTTGTGACTGGCAAAGCAATGTTCCAGAGTGAAATAAAATGTGCAGATGTAGCTGGGCTTGAACCAACAACCACTCCTTATCAGGGCAAGTGGTCTGAGTGAGCTACTCTGGTCAGTTATATATCATCAGGGTTTAACTTGGGGCAGCAGTTGCTTTGCTTGCATACAACAGTTTATGTTCAGTACCATAAGGAAATCAAAAACAAATTTCCAATGTTGGAGTACTGTGGTATCATAATATTTTGTGCAGGTTTTTAGTGAGCTAATTTTAAGCTAGTGTAAATGTACAAATTTTAACCCCAGTGAAATTATAAGAAGTAATATGTTTTTTAAAGATCAATACAGTTGCATGGATTAATGCCAGAATAAATTTATAATTTGTGGCCTTCTGTATGAAAAATTCCTACTCGCAAAATTAAATGATACCACAGTAAATAAGTTGGGGTATGAATATAGGCATAATCTGGGTATTTGCCCTGTAAGCTAGTGGGTCTGTGTTCAAGCTTGGATCTCACTGCCCTAATTCATTACCTTATGAAACAAATTCAGAAGCAAAAAGAATTAAAGAAACTCCAGTTTTGTGATGAAGTAAACATTACAGAATACCGTATTTTCCCGCTTATAAGACGGGGTTTTTTCCTTGGAAAATAGCCTTTAAAGTAGGGGACCCGTCTTATAAGCGTGATCCACAAGAAGACCACATTTTTTGGCAGGTTTTTTAAAAGTTTCTTATAAAAACATACGTGCTTTTTTTAATCTGGCCATTATCTATCGGGTAATTTTTCGGTAATTAATTTTCGACGAGCAATTTTAATATAAGTTTGACCTTTTTTTTTCTTCGTTAAGTAATAAAAATTTTATAAATCTTTTTCATATTGAAGATATAATAAGGAAATTATTATGTACAGCACTCGTTGTTGATATAAGCAATGTTTGTTGTAAGGACTATTATTTATTATGATATAATTAGCATAGTTCACTGTTCATGTTGACCAGAGTAATAATGCTAATTGAATATTTTAGCCAGTTTGCATATTGTTATAATCTCAAATTAACCCCACTGCTTTTCAGTTTGAAGAAAATTGTCACAGCCTTTATAATTGCATAAGGCTGTGTTGTTTGAATCTGTCACCAGGTATTGTTAATTGATTAACAGACATTGCTGTCAACACCTCTTGCAAACTCGAACATTCAGATTATATGACACAAACTCAGCATGAATTGAAGTGACAGGATACAGTTTGTTTGCCCCGAGGCTTGTTGTTCTTGCTTTTGACAAAGTTTAATTTAATTTAACATCCTGACAATAGATAATATTCGAGTGTCAAAAGCTTGCATATGGGCAAAGACTGAAATTAACAGTTAAATGCGCAGTGGTGATAAACATAAACAAGCATCAATAAAATTAGAGGAATCAGGATAGAGAAAGATCTATAAAAACTTTTTAGGATGTGTTCCAATGACTGAGCGTTAAAGATATCAAGTTTACCAAAAAAAATTGCCAATTTTTGTTTTGCAGGATTAACACTTATTAGAATATGTATCAATGACGGCGCTTCGAAAATATTACACTTGCCAAAAACATTGCCGATTTTTAGCAGATTTTTTTTAGAAATTCACATTAATTAGGATATGTTAATGACAGAGCTTCGAAAATATAAAATATTAATTTTACAGAAAAATTTGCAGATTTTTCGCCGATATTTTTCGAAATTCACAGTTATTAGGAAATGTTAGAATGACGGAGCTTCGAAAATATTAAATTTACCGGAAAAAATTCCCGATTTTTCGCCGACTTTTTTGCGAAATCACACTTATTAGGAAATTTTCCAGTAACGGAGCTTCAAAAATGTTACATTTGCTGAAAATTTCGCCGATTTTTTTTTCGCGAAATTAAAAAATTTTGGGTCTGAACTCACTCAAATTTCATCCCGTCTTATAAACGGGTCTATACAAAAAACTCAGATTTTGGCGGCAAAGTAGGGGTCCCGTCTTATAAGCGGATCGCCTTATAAGCGGGAAAATACGGTACACAGCAAGAGACTTATGCTTTAATCTTTCAATTTCAAACAATTGAGTCTACAATCTTTAGAACTTACGGTAGAAACCTGAAATTATAATTAAAGTGTGATTTAGCAAGGATAACCAATGATCTTACGCTGTGTGTCAATCAAATACAAAAATAACCATTCCCAAGAATATGCCAAAATGCAACAAAAACCAGGTTTTATTCTAAAATTTTAAGTGAAAAAGGGGCATAACTATGATAAAATACAACCAATAGTTACAAAACTTGTCCTGATTGCTAATGTGATGTCAGACAACTATGTCAAGTTAAAATGACCTTGAATGCTTACTAAGAAAAGGTAAAGTTAAACAAAAAAATTAATGAAATATTGACACCCAGCACCCAATAACATACCCTAACCTAATAACCAGGGTTTTCCAAAGAAATCCTGGTTAAAAATGCATGTGATGACTGAACTGAAAAAATTCTTTTGTTACCGGTATGTAAAGTTTGGCATAAACAAACGGTACAGGCCTGGCGTAAATTGTAATAACAGCTGCAACTCAACTTACTTTGCATTATTGTATGTCTAAGATTGAAAACAAGAAGAAGTTAGATTTCTAATGCTGAAATATGTTTCCTGACTGTTAATTTTACCCTTCCTCCATATATATGCCATGGTGGAGGCGAACAGTGTAGATCTAGATTAGCTGGAACCTCCATGCAATCTGATAAGAATCTGCACTATTAACTTCTTGATTTATTACGTTATATCTGACCAAAAAGCTAACATTGTGGATCATGATCAAATGGCATGGATGTGCAGGCTGATCTGGATCTACATTGGTAGCACATGCAATAAAATGTGTATATATGGAGTAAAGGGTAAAAGTACTAGAATACTAGTTTATTATAAAATTGTTAAAATTTTAAAATTACCCTTTATTCCTTGAAAACAAAACAGAAAAAAAAATAAATTTAAAGAACAAACTAAAACATCAACATAATTCTTCTTAATACTTGAGAATTACCACTGACTCCTTCTACACAAGACAAAACAAAAACAACAATTAAAGAATAAGCTACAACACCAAAAATTCATCTTTATGTTCTATGACTACATAGCACCAAAATTTATTATTCAGTTTTTACCTTCAAAACAACATTTACTCGCAAAATTGAAAGTCCAACTTTGCCCTTTAGGTTAAATTTTCCTTCACCATTAATATTGTTAAACATAAATACATCATACTAAAATCTACCTTACTCATTTGTAAAATTTTGGCCTATATTTAAGTACCTGCATTGAAAATACTTTAAAAACTGAAAAAGCAATATCAAGCAATATAGATACATGTTTTTTACTTTATTTCTACATGACACATAATATACTTCTATTTTACAATTATGGTAATAACAAATCTCTTGAAATTTAATTAAAGATTGCTCTGTATGAATAAAAAAAGTTCAATATGGGTTGAAGTTCAAGATAGTTTGTATAATATTTCCCATATTATAAAATAGCCAATTACTTGCTGTATAATGCTATTTGAAGTGTTTCAAAGTCTTAAACTGTCAAGTGCTAAAACACAGCACTTATCCCATTTGTGACCAGTGTAGACCCAGACCAGGGCTGAAGGTTATAAAACTGAGCATGGAAACCAGTCTCAAATCTCAAGCATCTGATTGGCTGAAATGGTGACCAGTCGCCATTTCAACCAATCAGATGCTTGAGATTTGAGACTGGTTTCCAGCTCAGTTTTATAACCTGGGGCACAGCATCTTCAGTGTCAGATCAGTGTCCAGTATGTTCAGTTTTGAGTTAATAAATTTCTTATTGCTTTAGCCCTTTATTTCGTATATACATGTTTCTATGCATGTGTGACTGCAGCAGTTTAATAATATCTTAGTATATAAATGTATCCATTATGCTATAACTGAGCCATGTTCCATAAACCAGGCTTAGTGACATCAATAATGTCATCAGAAAATCACTCTTTAAACCTATAACCTTTTACTCCATATATATGACTTATCACATGCGCTACCAGTGGAGATAAGAGCAGCCAGAACAACCATGTCATCTGATTTGTTCGGGATCTGCACTGGTCACATCTTGGTCAGAAAAAACTAATGAATCAAAGTGAATGGTGTAGATCATGATCAGATGGCAGATCTGGATCTACACTGTTCAACAAACAAAATAAAGGTATATCTATGGAGTAAAGGGTTAAATGTATGCATGTTCAAATTAAGTAATTAAGGTTTAACACTTTAGTAATTAAGGTATAAAAACTATTGGCTAATGCTTTAAGCTTTGACTTTGTGAATTTCTGCCATGGAATCTAGGTCATTGATTCTGTAAATTGTTAGCTTCTTAACCATTAAATCCTGAGTTTTGTAAGCGTCTCAATGGTGAAGACCTATATATCTCACTGTCTGCTTGTTCAGACTGATCCATAAATACACTAGTCGTAAATGCAACCAGTAAATGAGTGTCATGGTACGGTTTAACTGGCAACTTACCCAGTGGGCATCATATCGACAGGTCTGTCACAGGAGATACAGTGGAACTTCTGAATCAACTGTCTGAAAACACAACATATATATGAGAAACATCACGAAACGGCAAAATGTGTCATTGGTGACATTTTTTATAGTTTTAGTTGTTGCGATTTTTGGAAAAACTTATAACTACTTATACCTAGCATTTGCTTATAAATACATTGTACTCTTAATATAAAGTGATTCATTTAGGATTGCAGTTATTACGTGGTAGCACCAAGTTTTAACACTTTTTAAAAGTATTAACATCTTTCATGGTGACAGATTTTTGGCACCTGGCTAACTCGCACAAGTTTGTAATGTTACACAAAACTAGCTGTAACCCAAAGTTCTGCTCATCTCCTTGGTTTTACTAAACCCCAAAGCCTGAATATCCTTACCTTCTGATACCAGCAGCATCATCTTCCGTCCACTCTGTGGTACCCTGGTATTTCTTGATCTTGTCATTGAGGGCCTTCAGTTTGGCCTCAAGCCATTCCTTGAGTGGATCAAGCTCCAGGCGATCCAGCTTACAATCTATGTCCTCCGTGAGCTTGCTGTATGCCTTCTTCCAGTCCTCATCCTGCAGGAAAAAAAAAACCCACAGGCACAGTATAAAAGGGAGATCACTCCACAGATATAATAAATAGCCCTCCAAAAGCTGGAAAATCTTCAAGCTGAGCCAATAAAAAATGTCTACATTAGACCATTAATATCACATTACAAAGAGAAACAAACAAATCATAATCTATAATTTGAACCGAAACAGCAGAACATAAAATATAAATTGGATATCATGTAATAACAAAAAATTGAAAGGTGATTACCTAACATCAGTTAGAAATATACTGAAGTTTTAAAATCTAGTACAACCTCCACGGAACAAACACAACTGGGAAGCAGAACATGACTTTGTTCTGAGGTTGTTGTTATATTAGGAGCTTAATTTCTATACAAACTGTTCAAACTGGAAAAAAACCCTTCTTTATATGACAGTGTTTGCTCAAGTAACGTATCCACAATAACAAGTTTTGATTGTATATTCTTACAATTAAGAAAGAAAATGTAAACTTGTTGTGACATTATCAACAGAAAAAGGTCAATGGCCAAAATGTTTTGAAATGAAAGAATTTAACCCTTTCCTCCATATATACACATATTTATGCATGTGTGACCAGTGTAGATCCAGATCAGCCAGCACATCCATACCATCTGATCAGGATCTGCACTGGTCGCATTCTGGTCAGAAATAACCTAACAGATCAAAAAGCAAACAGTTTAGATCCAGATCAGATGGCACAGCTGTGCTGGCTGATCTGGATCTTAACTGTTCGCCCTCGCAATAATGGTGTGTCTATGGGGGAAAGGGTAAAATAGATCTGTTAATATATTCTTACATGTCCAGTAAGTTTGTCGAGTATCTCTTTAATCATGTTGTTGATCTCCTCTGTGGTCTTATCAAACAGCTTGTGGTTAACCTTCGTGTCCAACGCCTTCTTGTCAGCTTTCTGTTAACATAACAAGTGTACTGTGAATACATTAACATCACTTGCATACTAATGTTTGTAGATTTCATGGGTAGATCATCAACTGATTTGAAACCAAAATAAAATACAGAATTTAACATTTTAATTTTTGAAAAAAAACACCATCAGCCCAGCATTAGCATGTTTCACTTCATAGAATAACACACCTTATATCGCATTCATGAGCTGGCTGTGTAGATTCAGATCAGCTTATACATCTGTGCTGTCTGATCTGAATCTACACTGTTTGCTTCTTGAATGAATCTTTAAGCAAACAGTGTAGATTCTGGCCTGAAGGTTATAAAGCTGAGATTGGAAACCAGTCTCAAATCTCAAGCATCTGATTGGCTGAAATGGCGACCAGTCGCCATTTTAGCCAATCAGATGCTTGAGATTTGAGACTGGTTTCCATGCTCAGCTTTATAGCCTTGGACACAGATCAGACAGAATGGATGTGCCAGATAATATGGATCTACACTGGTTGCCCATGGGATATCTGCCATATCCAATGGATTTACTACAAATTTCCATTTCAATTAAATTTTGATCAAGCGAGCAACCTCTGTAAACACCTGATGCACTGCAGCACTTCACAAGACGCCGACCACTTTATTGTCATGCAACAACTGTAAGAACTGCGCTCCAATCAAAAGATGCTGAATTTTACTTCCAAATTAGGTTTTTTTGTCTATCAAATTTCTGTCGCTATGGGTTCATTCCTCTTGCGAATAACAAAAGGTGTGGCTTAAAGTAAAGCAACCTAAAGACGTGATTAACAATGAACAACTTTCAGTCAATTATACTTTCCTGTGCTCCTTCTAAATGAAAATATCGATCGCCGCGCATCGTTTTTGATGTTTTGGTTGTAAGTCAAATTCTAACTGAAATCGAAATTTGTGGTAATGTTGAAGACCCCATGAAAATGTTGTTTAACCAAAGTCCACAAAATTCCATGCAATCATATATCACAGCAACCACAGTTTTATGTGATAGTTGTGATTAACCTTAGAGTCTCTACTTTCTAGAAATTAAAGAAGTTAAAGTGCAAATGTCACTGGGAAAAGGGAGATAAATGGAGTATCATTGCAAATTTAACATGTTTTAAACCAGTGATTTCTAAAAGAAAGACATCTCGTAAGTACAATGAAAACATTTCATGTTCTAATTTTGATATTGTCTTTTCATTTATTATAATTAAATATAACAACTAGTGACTTCTTTCACAATGATACTTGTGATTAATCAACACTATTTCAACAACAAAGTGAACAACCTCACTAATTGCAATGTAACTAATTCACAAGAGAATTTTTGAAGGGAGTACAAGACTGATTGACAATCAATAGTAGACAAACAGAATACATCAGAATACAAAAGGAAAGAGAATTAAATAATACTGGGAAATTCTGTAAAATACCCTTTCCGAGATTTTGTCCTTATAAATGCAAAAGATAAATTAAACTTGGTGCTGTACAGTAAAACCTGAGACACGCACCCACAGATGTATGTTTAAAAGTGGCAATATTGTTTATAAGATGGATGCTAAATACTGTAGGGCAGGCCACATTGTCTATAGCAGTGGGCTGATCAGATAAGTGCAAGGCACGAGTTTGATCTCTCTGCCATAAGAGAGAGAGCCATGTTTACTGGATCAGAAAATAGTATTAATGACCCTTTTATTATATACATCTCTTCTTAAAATGTAAAGATTATTTTGTATTGATTGATGCAAAACTCGAAAATCCTGCAAAATAGTCAAATGTGAGGTAATGTGGTTGCCAGAATTATGTTTACTTGGTTAAGCCAGATTAACATAATTTCACAGAGATCAGTCTCAGAATTGACAGACAAGATCTTAAGGAATGCAAGCTGTAATTATTAAAGGTATTAAATGAAGTATGACCACAGTGTGAAATGTACACATTGGCTTCTTATGACAAATGGCTGGTTAAACACTCTGACCATTAATACAATTTAAACTGTAAATATTCATTACAAATCACAAATTTTGTGCTAAACAGACATTTTCTTTTTTTTGTGGGTTCAATCCTGAAGATCAAACCTTACAACTCTTTCAAAACAAAAAAGAACTTTTAAGTCAACCCTTTACCTGATGGACATGGCTTATTTCCCAAAGCAACCAGTGTATATCTAGATCAGTCAGCATGTGCATGCAGCAGACTGATCTGGATCTACGCTGGTCACATGGGATATAAGCCATATCCACAGAGTTAAATATCAAGAAATACTGGCTGACTGTTCACTGTTAACTTACCACATCAACCTCCATCTGTACATATTCCTTGTCTGCCTTCTCCTCCTGCAGCCTATCACAGGTCTTCAGGATGTCCTAAAACCATCACAGCAATTTTCTTAATTATTGTTTTATATGATTACATAAAGTTTTTCTAAAGTTTTTGCATCATTGGGCTAAAGATCATGAAACTGAGATTGGAGAACATTTTCAAATTTCAAGCATCTGACTGGCTGACAAGGGGAACAATTGCCATTTCAGCCAATCAGATGCTTTAGATTTAGACTGGTCTCCAGTTTAAGTTTTAGGAGCTTTGGCTGAATAAGGCACAAGAAATAAACAATTTCTGTTATGATAATGCCTTGCTTTTATTAATTTTACATTTCCAGATTACAGGATTGGTTTCAAAGAATTTATTGTCTGAATAGTGTAGACAATGTAGACCCCAATATGTCTGTTGTGGGTGTTCAGGGTCTACACTGGTTTCAACAGCCAGCTGATGGGGATGGCCTGTCGGGCACACAGAATAGGAATTCAGAAGTAATGATAATCATGAAAAGGTGACTCTTAACCTCAAGAGGCTGGCCCTTTAAATAGGAGTGATGTTATAATAAATAAACATTTTACTTCACCTTTTCCTCCAAAAATATAATATACCTCTATGCCATGGGCAAACAGAGTAGATCCAGATCAGCATCAGCTCGCACATCTGTGCAATCTGATCAGGATCTGCAATGTTCGCTTTGATATCTGTAAGGTTATTTCTGAAAATGATGCGACCTGTGCAGATCCAGATGAGACATCAGACGGTATGAATGTGCCAGATGATCTGGATCTACACTTGTCGTACAGGTGTAAAATGGTATTATATGGAGTGAAGGGTCAAATAAGGGTGATATTATATTAAAATTAACATTTTACTTTATGCACATACCTGAATCTGCCTAGTTCTTTCCTTGTTTTCATGAATGATGTCTGTGGTTGTATGGTGCAGTTTTTCCACCTCTGCCTGCAGTTGTAAAATGGCTTGCTGTGCTCGGGTCAAGGCCTCACTGTCCTGTAACAGGGAAACATGCCGATATACTCAGTGAAAAGCCATGTCATAAATTACATTATCATGTGTTTTTAACTCAATAATTTTTGCTTGGTCGTACAGAGACTTTTTAATATACTAAAGTGGATTGACCTGTATATGTGAGCTTTTATGTGAACAGTATATAATTTAATTGATGATTATTTAACATATTTATATATTTCATGACACAGATCAAACATTTGTTCTTAAAATGAAAATATATTGTATATTATATTATGTATACTACAATATTCATGAAATCATTGAAACCAAGGACTTGTATTGTGTAAATTTTAAAACCATGCTCATAATTGTTAAAATGTGGAATACTCTTAATTATAGAATATTTAACACTTTTTGTTGAGTACTATAATTATAGTTTTGTTGTAGTCAAATGCAGAATATCTCTCACTGTTTTCTTTAATTTCTATGAACATAATATTCTCTATGAACAACCGGTATCTATTTAATATGATTCAACAAAATTTAATACCACTTGCCCTAATCACAACATACATTATTACACTGAGATTCTAAAGACTTGATAGGATTTTAAATGCATTAATGGTACACAGAAAGATTATATCTCATTAAACACAACAATTATTTCAATACTTTGAAACGGATATTGGAGGTTTCAAATTTATACAAAACTGAAGACGGAAGAATGATAATCCTACTATAGAGACTTATCATTATCGCTTATGTATAGGTCGCAATTTTTACCTGGATGTTATTGTTTGGAAATCAGGGATGCGGTCAATCAGTATTCCAGCATTTGTAAAATCTTAATCTGGCATATATACTAGGTCTGTGTCGAGATCATTGGACTAAATCTGGAGACCAATCTTGAACATTTGATTGGCTGAAATGGTGACTGGTCTCCATTTCAGTCAATCAGATGCTTAAGATTTGAGACTAGTCTCAGTTTTATGATCTTAGGCCCTGGGCTCATTTTTGGAGATTGCGGTCTATACTCAGGTGTGGCCAATACATGTGGGATTATGGTAACAATCAATATATAACAGGTACATAATACAGATATACATTCCTTTTGTTATTATCATTATTGGTGGATAAGAATGTCTTTAAATAAGAGAACAAAATCATGTTTTCAAGAAGATGATCAACAAAGGCAACAAAGATAACACCACTTTCGTGTAGATCTGAACAATGAAAACTGAAGTCCAAGTAAGAGACTTAACAAGAAATTCAACAATACAATTAACACGTTCAAAACAACAGAACTTTTAGAATGTTGCAATAAATAAGTGGCCCAAAGATTATAAAACTGAAAATTGAAGCCAGCCTCAAATCTCAAGCATCTGATTGGCTGAAATGATGACTGAACTGGACTGGTCGCCATTTCAGTTAATCAGATGCTTGAGATATGAGACTGGTTTCTAATCTCAGTTTTATAATCTCCAGTACTGGAGCTTATACTTCATCTGTTGGTCCGTGTTGCTTGAGTAAACTTTTCCATGATGGTTCTGTCTATATACATACAATACAAAGATATTGTACTAATTCAAAAATAGTTTTCTTTACAGATTTAGAATTTGAACAGATATTTTAACTAATTTTTCTGCTGTAAAACATTTGTAAAACAAACTAAATGTATTTGTTTGGTTTCTGAATTGCTAAATGCCCAGAAAATATACAGTGAAATTTCTTTAGAGTCTGGAAAAAGTGTTTTAATAATTTTTATTAATAATGATGTCCAATTTATACAAGATATCTAACTATAATGTTAACCATAAAAACAAACAAAAAAAAAACGAAGAAAGAATTATTGTTTAATTGTAATGAAAATCCAAAATAAATATAAACAGAGCTCATACCACTATTCCTATGTTTTTCTCGGATATACTTTTCCGGACTGGTTCAGTCTTTAAGGATAGTAATATCAAGATATTTAACTGGGTGAAATACATAATTATATATATTCAAGTTCTTTTTTTTTTTTAAAATACAGGTTAAAAGGAATGTAGAAATAAGATTACTATTTTAGAATTAAAACATATTTTTTAAAGTAATTTTTCCACTGTAAAACATTTGTCAATTAACTAAATGTATCTGTTTGGTTTCTGATTGGCAAAATGCCTGGTAAAGTATAAAATGATATTTCTTTGAGTCTGGAAAAAGTGTATTAATTGTTTTAATTATAATTATGTCCAATTTATACAAGAAATCTAACAATAATGTTAACCAAAAAAACAATGAAAGAATTATTTTTAAATTGCAATGAAAATCCAAAGTAAATATAAACAGAGCTCATACCACTGTTCCTATGTTTTTCTCGGATTTTTTCTGGATTGGTTCTGTCTTTAAGGATAATAATATCAAGATATTTTAATGTGCGAAATATATTTTTACTGGGCGAAATATATAATTATATTTGTGTTCTATTTTTTAAAATACAAGTTAAAAGGAATGTAGAAATAACATTTTTATTTTAGAATACGAACATATTTTTCTAGTAATTTTTCCAATTTTGTCAATAACTAAATGTATCTGTTTGGTTTCTGATTGAAAAATGCCTGGTAAAATATACAATGATATTTCTTTGAGTCTGGAAAAAGTGTATTAATACATTTTAATTATAATTATGTCCAATTTATACAAGAAATTTAACAATAACATCACCAAAAAAAAACAACACACAACAAAGTAAGAATTGTTTTGAAATTGCAATGAAAATCCAAAGTAAATATAAACAGAGCTCATACCACTGTTCCTATGTTTTTCTCGGATTTTTTCTGGATTGGTTCTGTCTTTAAGGATAATAATATCAAGATATTTTAATGTGCGAAATATATTATTACTGGGCGAAATATATAATTATATTCGTGTTCTTTTTTTTAAAATACAAGTTAAAAGGAATGTAGAAATAACATTTTTATTTTAGAATACGAACATATTTTTCTAGTAATTTTTCCAATTTTGTCAATTAACTAAATGTATCTGTTTGGTTTCTGATTGAAAAATGCCTGGTAAAATATACAATGATATTTCTTTGAGTCTGGAAAAAGTGTATTAATACATTTTAATTATAATTATGTCCAATTTATACAAGAAATTTAACAATAACATCACCAAAAAAAAACAACACACAACAAAGTAAGAATTGTTTTGAAATTGCAATGAAAATCCAAAGTAAATATAAACAGAGCTCATACCACTGTTCCTATGTTTTTCACGGATACACTTTTCCGGATTGGTTCTATCTTTAAGGATAATAATATCAAGATATTTATCTGGGTGAAATATATAATGTGTTCTATTTGATTTAACACAAGTTAATTAATGGAATGTAGAAATAACAATAACAAAATATATTTTGCAAATTCAATCAAAGAATATAAACAAAAAAATATTTGGTAAACTCAATGAAACAAAGAGAAATTCTTCAAAACTGCCTATACCTAAAAAGATGTATCAGACTAAGGAATATACTGTATAGTAATTTCTGCTTGGGCACGTGACAGTTTACCCTTTCCTCGAAAGAAACCTTTATTGCCTGGGCGAACAGTGTAGATCCAGATCAGCTGGCACATCCGTGCTGTCTGATCAGGATCTGCACTGTTTGCTTTATGATTCATTAGGTTATTTCTGACCAAAATGCGACCAGTGCAGATCCTGATCAGACGGCACGTCTGACGGCACAGATGTGCCAGCTGATCTGGATCTACACTGGTTGTACATGCGTAAAAGTGCATATAAATATATATGGAGGGAAGGGTTAACACTTTACATACTGAATAAATGTGATGGACTCAACCTTCTATCAGTTTGAGTTCTTTTATTCTAAACAGGGGTGTTTTAAAGACGTCTATTTATTGAATATATCAACTGAAAATTAAACAGTGTAGACAATGATCAGGTTGTAAAGATGTGCAAGTTGAGCTGGGTCTACATTAGTCACACATGTGACAAAATTATCCATGGGCAAACTGTGTAGATCCAGATCAGCCAGCAGGAAATCCGTCTGATTTGGATCAACAATGTTTCCTTTTGATTCAATAGGTTATAGGTCAAGAAGCAAACGGTGTAGATCCTGATCTGACAGCATGTATGTGCAAGCTGATCTGGATTTACATTGTTCACTTGTAGGATAAAACCTGTATATATGGTGTAAAGGGTTAAAAGTCAGGATTAAACCATTGTAATCAATATTTCTTTAGATTTGATTTTGATAGAAGGTTAGAAGTTTAGAATTCCATCAATTTGTAAACAAATCTCTTACATCCATATAAAAAGGAAAACAGTACAAAGCAAACAACTTAAAATTGTAAAAAAAATAATAAATAACAAAAGAAGCCATAAACATTCACTTAACAGCTTTAAAGATGCTAGTCAAGTAAACTGACTGGCAATAAAAACCTTGAAAAGATTATAAAAACCTATAAATGATTAATTTACTATATATGACCATACAATTATCCATAAAAAATATTGAACTTGAACTGTACAAACAAATTTTAAGAAGACATTTCACATTTAAAAGAATTTAAATGCCAGAAATCAAACTCTATCAAAAGCGAGTAACATTGAAGACGGCATTAATGTATTTACAAACTCAATCAATCAAATAAAACCATTTTCAAACTGGTCGGGTTAATGATTTTTTCACTTTTCCTCGATTCTCCTCCATGCGTCAAGTAAAATGTTAAATATTATACAAGCTATTGGCAGAGGTTTATGCCATCAAGTTTTGAAATAAAATAGTGTATAGACAAACATTGACATGTTTACTTAAATTATTAGCCAGAGGTATAGATATTGTGTGCAGAAATTGAAAATGTCTATTACAGATTACAGAGGGATCAAGATTTAATTTTCGCTGGGAATTACATCAACTTGGCAAACAACCCATAATTGTTAAAATTTAGATAGTGACATCACTATGCAAAACTTCTATTTAAAACCTATTTAAATATCTTAAATGAATAATATTTACACTCATCTTGCACTTCACTATGATATAAGTAATTCTTCAGATTGTTTCCATTTTTCCATTTTGCAACATTGGAAAGTTTTGGTCAGGGGCATGGCTACACCAAAAGCCGTGAACAAACTATTGGAATGTGCACAGTGTTTTGTCTTTTACAGTCTTATGACAATGACGAGGTGCTGTGAAGAAGTGTGCCGTCATTTGCTTTGTTATCAATGTGGCAGATTCAACAGATATTCAAATGGCCATGATATCACAGTATCTCCTCGATATTTTGGTAAGATATGAGAATATTAAGGAGTGTAAATATAAGAACTGAATCAATATTTTATTGCATTCATTGGGATATGAAAAACATTTGAGTTGCTTTAAGTAATCGTGATGTCCTACAGGCTTCACACACTATAGAAACAACAAAAATGTTTTCGTAAACTGATAACGCAATAAAATATAGATTCAATCCTTAATTAGAATTCCAAAAACTCTGTTAAAAGCTGTTATACAGCTGTTATTCATTGGCAATTGGTGTAGATCCAGATTAGCCAGCATGATTCCATGCCATCTGATGATGATCTACACGGTTCTCTTTTTGACTCATAAGGTTATTTCTGGTCAAGAAGCAAACAGTATAGATCCCGATCATATGGCACAGATGTGCTGGCTGATCAGGATATACACTGGTTGCACATGCTCTAAAAATCAGATAGAGGTGAAAGGGTTTAACCCTACCCTTTCCTCCATATACACGCATTTTTACGCATGTCGACCAGTGTAGATCCAGATCAGCTGGCACGATCAGGATCTGCACTGGTCGCATTTTGGTCAGAAATAACCTAATGAATCAAAAAGCGAACAGTTTAGATTCTGATCAGACGGCATGGATGTGCCGGCTGATCTGGATCTAAACTGTTCACCAATGCAATAAAGGTGTGTCTATGGAGGAAAGGGTTAAAGTCTGCAGCATTTTCTCACACACTATACTCAGTGTCAGACATACTGAACTTTATCTCAGGTCAGCCTTGTTGATTTACCAATCTTTAGGTATTGAACATTTTCGACACAATTAAAATCTTTCAAGTGGTCAGATAAAGGAATTTATGGCAAGCTTGAGTAAAAAAAAACACTTCAAATTGCTGATTAAACATCTACAGAATAGAGATCATGACGAGGCCTGAATTTAAACTGTAATTGATATCAAATTATAAGTTTTCTAGACATCTTGTATAACAAGCTTAGCTTAACCATTAAAAAACACTTCAGCTGTGAAAGATGAAAACTTTAAAAATGTGCAGTAAATCTTTCAAATCATGTCAACAGACAATAAATTAACATGGATTTCTCTAGAACAATAAATATGAAATGTCAACACATACTGGAACAGGTATTAATGATAGTAAAATTACATTCATCTCTCAACTCATTACTCCATTTATAAGCCTTTTATCACATGGGCAATGATTGTAGTTCTAGATCAGCAAGCACATTCTAGCCAGCTGATCTGGATCTGCACTAAAGTGAACAGTGTAGGTCCTGATCAGTTTGCACAGATGTGTCAGATGATCTGGATCTAAACTGTTTGCCCAAGTGATAAAGGTGTATCTATGGGTTAATTATTATAATATTATCCATTTTGACAAAGGAGAAGAACAAACACTTAACAAAATAAGAATTACAATAGAAATCATAAGCACACAGCCTTAAATACCTGAAAAATTGGGTTCAAAAAGTGTGTGCCATGACTGTCATGTTATGCCTACATGTACAATAAACTTTTCTCAAAGATAAAGTATTGCAAATCATGCAGTTACTGTACTTTGTTTTTTTCATTTTTCCTTTTTCAGTACGTCAAGGTTCATTAGATTGACTTTACTTCTTTATCTGTGGTCAGGAAAAGACATTGAAATAGAAGAAAATATGTTAGTAACTAGCCTTAGTAGAGCTATGGTTTATGAAATCTGCACTCACTTCTATTTCCCTAACAACAGGTTGTTTCATCAAAATATTTCTCCTTTTGTTTGACTTGTGACACAGAAAAGAAAAATGGTTACAGTGGACAACATAGGTAGAACATGGAGCATTAAACAAAATCTGCAAAAATATTCTGAATCTGCAGCCATAGGCATAAAAAAAGTTGAAAAAAGGAAGAATTGAGGACTAACCATCTCTTTTGCACCATTTGCACCACCAAGTCTTGCTGACCGCGTAATCGCAAACTTAACTCCCTTAGCCATCCTCTTCAGCTCTACATCTACTAGGATAATCTTGTCATTCAACCTA
The DNA here is from genome assembly GCA_038501625.1 of Corbicula japonica. Classification (NCBI taxonomy): domain Eukaryota; kingdom Metazoa; phylum Mollusca; class Bivalvia; order Venerida; family Cyrenidae; genus Corbicula; species Corbicula japonica. Next base: position 1,911,858 of record JAZAYU010000108.1, on the reverse strand, counting down.
CGCAGCTGGTCATTCAAGGCATCACCCAAGTTCTTAAGTCTCTCATTGGTTGCTTCAAGTTCTGGTGCTGACAACTTCACATGGGATGAAACTTCCTTGGCAGAATCTTCAAACATCTCTTCTACAATGTTTCTGAGTTCTTCCTCTCCTTTTAGCCTTTCACCAGCAGCATCATGGTCACTCTTTGGCTTTTTAGGTGCCTTCTTATCTTTGTCTTTATCCTTCCATTTCTCCTCTTCTGTCTCTTTCTTTGCATCTGCTTTATCTGACTTGTCTGCATATTTCCATTTCCCTTCTTCTGTCACTATCATTTTAACACCGCCGTCAGTGTCACTTTCTTCCTCAGATTCTACCTTGTCTTTCACTGTAATCGTTTCTTCTAGCCATTTGATGATATCAGCAACTTCACTCTCGTCATCAGTCTCCCAGAAGATCCGGAATTGATCCTCCAAAATCTTCAGTCGCTGTTCCATGGCGTCAAGAGCATTCATAATGTTTCCACCCAATGCATGTTTACTGCTTCCACCCAGTGCATGTTTACTGCTTCCACCCAGTGCATGTTTACTATTTCCACCCAGTGCATCAATTCTGTTTCCATGGCTATCATATGCAGCTATCATAATTTCTTCCTTAGAAGAGGCACCATGTGATGATATTATTGGGTCAGACAATGATTGCTGGCATGACTGATTTCTTATCAAAGCGTTCACCATTTTAACTAAAGACTCTACATAGTTCAAAATGGTTTTGCTGCTTGGCTCCTAACAGAATGATAGAATAGAACAGAATAGAACTGAAGAGAAGAAACAGAATAGAAAAAGCTATAAAGGAAAGAGAAGAGTTAGAGTAAAAGATAATAGTTAAATGCACAAAGATATGAAAGGCAGGGCATGCTTCCTATATGTTAACCCTTTCCTCCATATATACGCATTTTTATGCATGTGTGACCAGTGTAGATCAAGATGAGCTGTCTGACCAGGATGTGCCGGCTGATCTGGATCTACACTGTTTGCCTATGCAATATAGGTTTTATCACTTGTGCAACCAGAATAGATCCACATCTGCTGATACATCCAAGCTGTCTGCAGATCTGGATCTACACTGGTCACCTAATAATTAGAAATAACCTAATGATTGTGAAAGGGAACAGTGTAGATCTTGATCATGAATCTGCCAGCAGATCTGGATCTAAACTGTTCCCCCATGGATAATATGTCCAGATCCCATGGATTAATTAGTTTTTTTAAACCACAGAAAATAATTTCTCTCACAATCACTGTTTTAAATGAAGTGAATGTTACTTTCAAACATTTTCTTTTCTGACAGTCCCATAAGAAGCATGTTTACCTTAAATCATTTCATGCACTTTCATGCTCATGCATACAATATTTAAACTCACTGTCAGCGTGGTTAATATACCACCATTATGCTTAGTTGGAACAGTGTCCTCCATACTTTCCAATGTGTTACTTTCCATTTTGTTATTTTTATAACTAGTCTGCAAGCAGAGTTAGCAAGAAAAATTAAAGTGACAGTATGCTACTAAAATCTCACTTAACTCTTTACTCCATATACACATAATTATATACACGTTTTAAGGTGAGTGCAACCACTGTAGATCAAGATCAGCCAGCACATCAGTGCCATCTAATCTGGATCTGCACTGGTCACATCTTGGTCAGAAATAACCAAATGAATCTAAAAGTAAACAGTGCAGATCCTGATCAGACAGCACGAATGTTAGGGCTGATCTGAAACTACAGTTAGCCCAAGCAATAAAGGTGTGTCTACGGAGTAAAGGGTTAACTTCCATTAACAAATCTGTGTCCTAAAATGTAACAATATAGAACAAGAAGACTATTTCAACAAATTGTATCTAAAGGATAGTTATCTAACATTAGCAAGTCTAAGTTCTACAGCAGCAAAATCACAACCAAGAAATCGTACTCTAGTTAACCCTTTACTGCATAGAAACACAATTTTTTTTTTATTGCATGGGCAAACAGTGTAGAACCAGATCAGCTGGCACACTAATGTCATCTGATCAGGATGTACACTGTTTTCTTTTAGATTCATTAGGTTTTTTCCGACCAAGATGTGACCAGTGCAGATCCAGATCAGATACCAATGATATGCAGCCTGATCTGGATCTATACTGGCTGAACACGCATTATATAAAGAGTAAAGGGTTAACAATTTTGAATAATGACTAGTCAACTCTGGTTAGTGAACAGACAGGCACACAGTTAGTTTAGCTTGGTAGATGTTTTGGACAGTCGTTCCTACCTTTTCTCTCTGAGCTGCCAAAGCATCCAGTTGCTCTTTCAGTTTACTTAACTGCTCCAACAACTCAGCTGATACTCCTGAAATATACAAGTTTTATCCCTCAATAACACTTTGTCTTATGTGCCACCAGTTAAGATCAAAATCAGCAGTAATTCTGTGTTGTCTGATCTCGATCTGCTCTAGGGAGCTTGGCTCTTACACATTCCTTTTGTATTTAGCAAGCCATAGAAGCAGTTTAATCCAATTGGGTACATACCTATGAATTTGAACGCAAGCATGAGCCTCTAGAACTGGACCATTGTCCCTCTACAAAACATGGATTATCTTAACCCTTTCTTCCATATACATTCTTTTATGACACGGGCGAACAGTGTAGATCAAGATCAGCCGGCACATCTGTGGCGTCTCATCAGGATCTGCACTGATAAACTTTTTGATTTATTAGGTTATAACTGACCAAATGTAAACAGTGCAGATCCTGATCAGATGGCATGGATGTGCTGACTGATCTGGATCTAAACCGGCCACACATGCGTAAGGCATATATTATATAGAGTAAAGGGTTAATTGGAAGATAATTTAGCTAATTATTTCTTATTACCTAATCCCTCCAGAGCTGACTTATCCACCTTGTTCTTTAGTTCTTCCTGAAAACAAACAAAATGTACCATTACTATGTGCCCTCGTCTGATCATGATCAGCACTTCGCTTTTTGATTTGTTTTAGGTTATTTCTAACTAAAATGTGGCCAGTGCAGATCCTGTTCAGTCAGTATCTGGATCTACTCTAGTCGCCCATGCCTAACAATGCGTATATATGAAGGAAAGGGTTACAATCACATGAAGAAGCAATATGGATTCTAAACTATTAATTTATGGGATATGGCTGTTATACATGGGAAAACAGTGTTGATCCAGATCTGCCTGCACATGTGTGCCTGTGATCAGGATTTACACTGTTTGCCTTTTGATTCATTAAGTTGTATTTGACCAAGAAGTGTATAATATTATTGTATACAATCAAACCTGTCTTAAGCAGCGATCCAAAATTATTTCATGTATTTGGATGAAATTAGAAATATTAATTAAATGTTGTTCTATCATTCATTCATTCATTTATTAATCCAGCTGCAAAAAAAATACATTACTGCATTAATTTTTTTATTCCAATCTTTTTCGGATGTTCACACATGCATAGACTGTAGACTGAAAGATTTTATCACATTTTTCTTTACATGGACATTTAAAGGTTTAAGTGCTAAGCACAACTTGAGTTGCATTTGTGACCAGTGTAGACCCAGATGAGCTTGTGTATCCACACAGTCTGATAAAGGTCTACACCACAGGCTACTTATTTGATGAATTCTGCATAACAATCACAACAAAAAATAAACAGACTGGAGCAAAATAAACTAAAGGCAAGTCTGTTACTTTAGCCCATTAAGGGTTCAAATATTTGTAATATCAATTGTCACTGACCTCAATGTCATCAACACGTTTCTTCAGCGTCTGATGATCTGAGTCTAGTTTACCAAGCCTCTCCAGAATTTCCAGGAGATGCTCCGAGGGTCCAGGGGAGCTCAACCTCGAACGAGACGACCCTGGTCGAGATGCCTGAAATACCCAACAAGTCATGTGTTACAAACAATTAGCGATTTGTATAATTAGGCATGGCAAGTATCACTAGCCTAACTAAGTTCAAACCACCTTAAATATATGTGTTTAGATCCCAATAATGTGGAAACATTGGCTAGTACCTTTGGCCTCAAACTGATGCCACAGCTTTAACTCTTTACTTCATATATATGTGTTTTATCACATGTGACACCAGTGTAGATCCAACTGTTATTCGACAACCACATCCCTGCCATCTGATCTGGATCTAAGCCATTTGCTTCTTGGTCATAAATATCTTAATGAATCTAAAGGTGAACAGAGTAGATCCTGATCAGATGGACAGATGCGCTGGCTAAATTGGATCTACACTGGTTGCCCCTTCATAAAGTCATATGTATAGAGAGAGTGATGGGTTAAACTAATACTTCACGGAAATTCCATTATGTGATCAGTGTAAATTCTGATCTGACTGCAAGGCTGTGCAAGCTAATCTCGATCTACACTGTTTGTTCAGAAATAATCTAAAGCAAACAGTGTAGATCTTGATCAGATCATGCGACAATTGTTGTATCTATGGAGTAAAGGGTTAAATAAAAGATGATTTTTGAGTACCCAGATAATAATGACTTTAAAAGTATATTATTTTGGGATAAAGCGCTCAACTCTCAAAACAATTTATCAAAATTGCAGATTGCACAACTACCAAAGTTTTTCATCATATTGGGACCTTTACATACTGTATTATAATGCAGTTCTGTAAGGATTTAGTTAATATTACATGCAAGAATTTCTACATTCAATGGGTATTTCTCAATTGTAAATGTTGTTGGTTTTATTAGCTGGCCTGGCATGCTTAACTATAAAAGATATTACAAACCTGGGGATACAGGCTCTTGACTGGAGAGGTATAGGTTGATTGATGCTGGAAAGAGTGGGTGAGATTTTAGTAAGATAGTAGAGAAAAGACAGGCAAAATCATGGTAAAAGAAAGAGCAGAGATGGGCAAAAACCATGGTAAAAGAAAGAGCAGAGAATGGACAAAAAACCATGGTAAAAGAAAGAGCAAAGACAGGCAAAAACCATGGTAAAAGAAAGAGCAAAGACAGGCAAAAACCATGGTAAAAGAAATAACAAAGACAGGCAAAACCCATGGTAAAAGAGGCTTCCTTGAATGATTGTTGAATACTTAACTAGGTAAAATAAGTTTTAAACAATTCTAGTCTCATTTTTTGGACACAAAAGAAATGTGCCCTTCAGTCATGCTGTTCTCGGAATCTAGATAGTTATGATAGTACAAGTCAGATCTCTTGTAGATCATATCAGTTATTGCCCCAAAAATCTAAGCACAAAGTTTGGGAACAGTTATCTTAATAGCAAAAGCATTGTTCTTCTTTTAACTTTTTATCATGCTTCATCACAGCAACAAAGCTGCATCAAAATTAGACAGATACATGTATTAATCAAGTTAAAGAAAACATCTTTTTCAAAATTACCTCCCTTTTTTACAAAGCTAACAGTGTTAATAGCTTACACTTAGTTGCAAGTAAATATCTAGAAACTGCACTGTCATTGCAGAATTTGAAAATGCTGTGAAATACAAGACCTAAATTCCATGATTTTATTATATAGTTATATTTTATCATTTTGAACAAACAAATACAGGGACTGACTGGTAATGTTAAAAACAAGTGAGACAACAGCCAGACAACAGCTCATTTGCAGTGCTGGTCACCTGGTGGTACAATTCAGGCAGAAGCAAATGTACAGGTAGGTAAGTTGATTAAGCACAAAATGCTTGAACTCAATGTGAACCCAAATATTTAACATTGTGTATCACAAATAATGTCATTGGCAACAATTGAAACCTTACATCCTACCATTTAGAAATTGAAATTATGTGCCAGCAAGAGATTTTAACATATAATTATATTATTTATTATTTACTGATATTGGAATTCCCGCAGGAGCACAAAAATCAGCTCATTAACATCTGTAGGATATTACTAAAAGTAAATGATAAAACTGCAGTCAATAACAAAAGAAAGTTTAACAGAATTTAACATTTTTCAATCACATGAATTAAAGTTGGTCATTGTATTTTATTTACTTGAGGCAAGCAATAAATTGTAAAAATACAGTTGATTTCTCAAAGACAAAGAGTAAATTTTTTTTATTATTATTATCTTGCATGATTTATGTATTTTGTTATTTTCAAGCTACAAAATTATGATGGTAAATCAATTTAAAAAGAAAGTTTACTAGAAATGTGTCCATAGGACACGGATGCCCCCGCTACGCATGTTTGTCATGGTGAACATTTATACCAAGTTATTTTAAAATCCAATAAGTAATAACAAACTCACAGCCCAGACAAGAAAATTCTGGTTTTAGTAAATGTGACCTTGACCTTGGACCTACAGGCATGGGAATTGTAATCAACACAACGCCTTGACATAGTGAACATTTGTGCCAAATTGTTTTGAAATCGTTCTGTTAATAACGAAGTTATAGCCAGTACAAGAAATTTCTACTTTTTGTAACAGTGACCTTGACCTTGGACCTACAGGCACGGGTATTGTACACAACACATCATCTTGATATAATAAACATTTATACCAAGTTATTTTAAAATCCAATCAGACATAATAAAAACAGAGCAGACAAGAGTTTTATAAGAAAATTATATTTTTAGTAACAGTGACCTTGACCTCTGACCTTTAGGCATGGGTGTTGTACCGGACACATCGCCTTATCATGGTGAACATTTGTGCCAAGTAATTTTGAAATCCTCCATTCATAAGGAAGTTACAGCCTGGACAAGAAAATTCTATTTTAAGTAACAGTGACCTTGACCTTGGACCTACAGGCATGGGTATTGTACGCGACACACTGTCTTGATATGGTGAATATTTATACCAAGTTATTTTAAAATCCATTAAAAAATAACAAAGTTACAGAGCGGACAAGATTTTTCCAGCACAATTCTATTTTTAGTAACAGTGACCTTGACCTTGGACCTACAGGCATGGGTATTGTACGCGACACACCGCCTTGTCATGGTGAACATTTGTGCCAAGTTATTTTGAAATCCCTCCATTCATAAGAAAGTTACAGCCTGGACAAGAAAATTCTATTTTTAGTAACAGTGACCTTGACCTTGTACCTACAGGCATGGGTATTGTACGCGACACACCGTCTTGATATGGTGAATATTGATACCAAGTTATTATAAAATCCATTAAGAAATAACAAAGTTACAGAGCGGACAAGATTTTTCCAACAAAATTCTATTTTTAGTAACAGTGACCTTGACCTTGGACCTAGAGGCATGGGTGTTGTACGCGACACACCGCCTTGTCATGGTGAACATTTGTGCCAAGTTATTTTGAAATCCCTCTTTTCATAAGGAAGTTACAGCCCGGACAAGAAAATTCTATTTTTAGTAACAGTGACCTTGACCTTGGACCTTTGGGGAAGGGTTTTGTACGTGACACACCGCCTTGATATGGTGAACATTGATACCAAGTTATTTTAAAATCCATTAAGAAATAACAAAGTTACAGAGCGGACAAGATTTTTCCAACAAAATTCTATTTTTAGTAACAGTGACCTTGACCTTGGACCTAGAGGCATGGGTGTTGTACGCGACACACCGCCTTGTCATGGTGAACATTTGTGCCAAGTTATTTTGAAATCCCTCTTTTCATAAGGAAGTTACAGCCCGGACAAGAAAATTCTATTTTTAGTAACAGTGACCTTGACCTTGGACCTACAGGCATGGGTTTTGTACACAACACACCGTCTTGATATGGTGAACATTCATACCAAGTTATTTTAAAATCCAATAAGAAATAACAAAGTTACAGAGCGGACACGATTTTCGAACATACACACACACTGACACACCCACACACAGCCAGGGTGAACACTATATGCCCTTCCGCCATTACATGGCGGGGGCATAAAAAGATCTAAACTGAATTCAATAAAATTTCTTTGCATGTTACAATGATTTATGCATATTGTCCATCAGTGCAAAACCACATTAAGTGCATTACATTTGAGAAGCTCTCAATTAGTTTTTGCACGTATGGGCTGACATGCTTTTCATGCAGCAAATTACGATGGTATACAGTTGTCAAGTAACATGGACCGCCCGTTTTTCTCAATAGAGAAAATCCTTCAATAAGTGAGTGGGCCGCTATTTATCACATTGAATAAATACAATCATCATCGATTAAACCCGTTCAAGTACCCCCTCATTACTATCTTAATGTTTAAAGTCTTATCAAACAACAACGATTCTGATCGCTATTGGTTACATTTACATAACATTACACCCATTAAAGCAAACCTAGTTTTTTTATAGTAACAAGTTTTGGTTTTGAAAAATTCCTCAGTAACTGTTATCCTAAGATGGTGTGGTTTTGTAATGCAGATGCTTGAGATTTGAGACTGGTTTCTAATCTCAGTTTTATAACCTTCAGCCCTAGTCTCTGCAATTATTTTCTTGACACAATGGCTCCAAGTTCATAAAACTGAGTATGAAGACTTGTTCCCAATCTCAAGCACTGAAGTCTCTAAACTGACCAATCAGAAGATAGATTTTCATGACTTGTCTCCAATCTTAGTTTAGTGGTCTTGGGCCATGATCACAGTCTCTGAGACCTGACTGGCAAAATGTTATAATCAAGCAAATTACAGAAAATAATATAATGTTGTTCATCTTTTTTATAAAATGATTCACCTATGTCTCATTATGTTTAACTATCTTTTCAACCTTTGATATCCGTTTTAAAGACAATATTAGAGACTTTACAAGCAATGGATGTAGGAAAGCAAAAAAAAAATTCTCCAAAAATAAGTTTTTCATGAATTTTTTATTACAAAACATTGTGAGATATTCTAGCAGCAAGCTTATGCAGGAAATTTAGCAGCAATGTTTATACAATAAAAAAGCACAACAATTTCTGCTCCTTCACCAATAATGGATAATTTGTTTTGCATTCATTTTGGGGGTAAAATTGGTAAAGTGGAGACAAAATAAAGAAGAAAAGTAATTGAATCAAAGAGGTGCCTCATAATGCGCTTGACCTTGTGATAAAGCTTTCTACCAAAACTGCAACTGTGTGAAAATTCACATCTAGGAATTGTGATAAAATCTGATGCCTAAAAATAAAAGGAGCAATAAAGTGATAATAAGTCTACGGTAATTTAGGCTTTGTACAGATGTCCCGTAAAAATTAACTTAAATTTGGGTAACTATGATGCTGCTGATGATCATCATGATGACGATGATGCCCAAGAAGAGAATGATGTTCAAGAGAAGGATGACTACTAAAATGGTGACGGTGATTTTGATACAGCTAAGAATGATGCTGATGATGCAGCAACAACAGTAGAACTAACAGCTGGAAATGAGTGACAAGAAAAAAACATAAATAAATCTCAAAAAAAGAACTCATTTGGGAAATTGTGATTCTTGGGGTTTGTAAACATTCAGAGGTACACATTGTGGATAATGCATGTGCACCATAATTTGCATAACATATATGTGGAAGATAGACAACACATGCATTTTCATGCACTGTCATACATGAAACGTTTCCACTTTACAGGACATACTTCAATGATGCGCTCTTACCCATATCCTATAAGCTGGTTTTGGTTTCGCCTACAAATCAAACAACATTCAAAAACAACATGCATTATTTGTAAACACTAATGCACAAGCTCCAAACAATTTCACTTCATAGCAGAGTTACAACATATATTTATAGCCCTTTGCTCCTTATATATGACTCTTTACATGTGTGCAACCAGTGTAAATCCAGATCAGCTGGCACATCTGTGATGTCTGATCGGGGTCTGCACTGTTTGCTTTTTTGGTCAGATATAACCTAATAAATCACAAACAGTGCAGATCCTGATCAGATGGCACAGATGTTCTGTCTGATCTGGATCTTCATTGATTGCACATTCAGTAAAATGCGTATAATTATGTGGAGGAAAGGGATAAATTATAAGACCATGCATAGTTTCTTTCTGGTACAAAAATGCATTTACTCACAGCTCTTGAAGAATTAATAATCTGTGTTTTAATCTTTGAAGAAACAAAATCAGTTAAGAATACTGGAGATTTTTTTTAATTTAAGCAACCTTGAAACAACATTATGATACTCTGTGAATACTTTAAGCCCTTAAACTGTAAAACATGTCTTTAAACAAATTATGTTTTTGCAAAAATAAATGTTATAATATTTTATTTCAGAAATAATAATTATTTATTGCTTTAAGTCCCTGGGACAAAATGCAGCTGCTGTTAATTTATGATCTCAAGCATTATTTTCCTGTAGACACAACTGAATTCTCGATAATGGTTATATTTGTTGAGTTTCTGGCATACTATATTTATTTACAGTCAATCCACAAATAAAGACTTGCATCCATGGAAAATGATCCAGTTTTATTCCAAGGATTTTCTTTACGGTATAAAAAACTTTTCTGCTGTGTTCTTTGTATTAAACGCTTAATTATTAACATGAACTGAACCCGCCACTCATAGGGCTCTGAATGTTAATGTTATATTACAATGAGACCAGAGACTTGGCGTTTAAGAAAACAATTGCAGTTACTGTAAAATGATATTGACTCTGCTTAAAAAATAGTTTTCATTTTCCCACAACACATTTCTTTTGTATCCACAAACAAATAATATATTCATGACCATGTGTCTCTTAATTACACTGCCACAAAAATGCTTTCAAAACGACAGCAAAGAACACAAAGTTTACCTATAGAAAAGTTGAAAAATTAGCTTAATTTTGTCATGTCTATCATGAATACTTCTTTGCTATTGATTGCGACGTGATAACTTTAGAGTTTTACACAATATAAAAGAAATGCAATTTTCCTGTCATAAGTGTATGCAGGCCAAATAAAAACTCAATTATTTCTTAGATTTGTTTGCCATTGCAGCAAACCTATTCTTCTCCAAGCCCAAATTTACAGTACATTTAATTAATAAATGAATTTTTTTACACAAGCACAACAGCAGAGCAGACACCATTGTATCCCTAGTTAGTCAAACAAAACTTCAGGTGTAACCTTGTTACGTTTATTTATTAAACACATAAAGCAATATTTGCTCACTATTCAAATAACCTTACATGCTTTCCCTGAAATGATTCAAATAAATTTTGAACATGTAATTCTATGCATTAACGATATTCAATGTTAAAGAAATGTTAAAGAAATTTGTTAATTTTCCGGACCTGCCTAGCATGCATTATAAACAGTCTTTGAAAAGTAAATCAAAAAAGAGTGTTAAAGTACACAATAAATAACACTGTCTAATTCATACATAGATGGGGAATTACTCTGAAAAATGGTTACCTTGTTAAATGCAAAATATAAGACACATTTGTTTTTGTGTGTTGCCTTTTTTCACATCTTTGATATTAAAATATATTATCTGCAAAAAAGTATATTGGTAAGTCTGGTCAAATTAAACTCCAGAATGTATCAGCATCACATATAGACAATACTGAGCAGTACAACATCAAAACAACTCAAAGGTAACTCTTAAGTCACTTACCGCCAATTGCTCAATATTTCCAAACTTGGTAGGATTTAGCCTGTTGAAACACAAGCCCGAGTCAAAGCAAACTTGGTATTTTATTTTTTTGTTATACAGTATGAATTTTGAACGGAGCCAAACATGGCATGGCATGTAAGTCACCTTTTTTGCATCATAAATAGATAACTTACTGGTTCCGTTTGACTAGACATTTCTATAACAACTCGTTCAGGTGGTGTCAAATCCTCTCGTATTCCTTTGAGGGCGTCCTCCAGTGCTGGCCAAGTCACGAATTGGCTAAACTCTTCTGGGGTCGGCAGCAGGCCAAACTTTTCATTGAGTTCGCCCTGAAATTATTTTATTTGTAGTATTGACACTAATCCTAACTTTGATGCAATAAAGTTATTTCTTATGACATGTTTCCATTTTACAATAAAAACCACATCTTCTATGGGGCATGGCTAAAAATAGCAAAAGTTATTGGATTGTGCACAATGTTTTGACTTTAAGATTTAGACACATACGTGTATGCACCCTTTGCACCAGTTGCTGTTTAAAAGTGTGCTGTTGTTTGGTCCATTCTATCAGCCATTCTCAAAAGCCATTTTATCACAAAGTGTTTCCAATATTTTGGTAACAAGATTATTTGTTAAAGAGAGCAATGACACTAACAAGGTTGCACTAATTACCAGAACTTAAAGAACAAAAGCTGGCATTTCTGTAATAATTCTTAATGCATTATTTCAATAAATGTATAATCTAGTTCCATGTGTATGTTGATTTCAAAAGCAATTGCTTCACTAAGTTTTCCTTTAGGTTCCATTCTGAAGTATTGTTAGCTTTTTTCCAACTAATCTCCAAAGAGGTAGAGCAAGCCTTTTTACAGGCCATGGAAGTTGCCTAAAATTTGGAAAATAAAGCTAAAACTGCAGCAGAATAAAGTTTTGCATCTTCATAAAACCATTTCTGGTTAAACAATTGACCATCAAACCTGAGATGGCAACATTGTTAATAATTCAACTTTGCTGGTAATTGGTTGATGGAGTCTTGCAGATTTGCTATTTCTCATATCGTAAAATGAATAAAACTGATAATAAAGTTCAGGGCTTTTATGACCTCAAGAGGAAGGGACCCATGCCCTTTAATTTGATCAAATTTGGGGGGAAACTGCATGATTTTACAGATTAGATGAGATGGCATCTATATTCAGTCTCTAATTCAGACAGAAATGACAGCATGCATTCTGTCACAAATAAACAGAAGAACTGTCACTTAAATGCTCAAACAATGTCTTATTTCTGAGGTCAATATTGGTACGTTAATTTTATTTGACAATAAAACATACTTACAGTTATTTTTTCTAAATCAGCTAATTTCTTCCTTAATTCATCTAAGTTGAGCTGAAAAATAAATATTTTGATCACATAAATACTTTTATTTAGATAATATCCACAATAGCTTAACTGAGATCAGGTAATAAAGTCTGTCCAGTGTGGGTTCAAGATCAATCATTTTTGAACAAGGAAGCTGATATTTGGTACATGTATCTCTTATTATCATCATAAGATGCAAATTAATTTAATTTACTACTAACAATGGCCAATTAAATGTGGACCATGGTCTAACTTCTGCCCCTGACATTGTTTTTCCCAATGTATGGGATGGGGCCAGTATCCTGGGAGTTAGGAAGTTCAATTCCTATAGTGCCCAAGATCATGAAACCGAACCTGGAGAGATTAGTCTTAAATCCAATGCATCTAATTGACAAAAATGGAGACATGTCAGCTAATCAGATGCTTAAGATAAGTGATTGGTCTCCAATCATTTTTATGACCTTGGGGCCAGGGATGGCAAACTGTCAAATCTGGACACTGACACAGTGTTGCTGTCACTGATGCTGGTTACAGTTAGTTGCTCAACTGACATACGCTTCACTATTTCAAGAAACAAAGACTGGAGACCAACAGCCAATAGGCAAAAATGAAGTCCAGTGTATAACATTCCCACAGCTTGGTTTTCAAGACTGGTCTTCAATCTTCTTTATGACCTTTTGCCAGCTAATGGATATCAACCTTGACGTATTCTGGATCAATCACTGGTAGTTTAATATTTGTTTTTAATATAAGCATGTTTGTCTAAGTCAAATACAGAATGCAGGTTAAATAGTTTGTAACAGGACTAAACACTAGGTTCTCTGGAAGTAACTATGTCTAACACTTTCTAACATGAAATAGACAATATGTCACCTTAATGCAAAAACGTGGTCTAAGTACCAGTGGAATAAAAAGGAATGATACCATTTTTGGATTAAAAAAGGTTGCATATACATATCAGGAATAGCCTAATCCAGAGGACAGTGAAAATGACCAAATGTCCAAATTGGATTCTAAAATGTACTTACAGCTTTCATCTGGTCCTGCAGTCGTTTGTTGGCATCTTTAAGCTCCTTCATTTCCTTCATCATGTCCTCAATCAGTGAAAATAACTGAAACAGACATCAAAACACAGTCTACAGTTTCATTAAAGCTATCTTATTTTAAATGCATGAGATAAAATATCAAAAGATGACATAACTCATTTTATAACCCATTACTCCATTTATATGCATTTTAACGAGAGAACAAACAGTGTAGATCCAAATCAGATGGCATGCCATCTGATCTGTATTAACACTGGTTGTTTCATGATCAGAGAAACCTAATGAATCTTAAAGTGAACAGGGATGATCCTGATCAGATGGCACAAAATGTGCTGGCTGATCTAGATCTACACTGTTTGCTTAAGAATAACAGCCAATTATGGCATGAAGTAAAGGGTTAATAAAACTAGGAACCTCTGGTCTATTACATAACATCTTGGATGTTGCAAAGCTAGCGATGTTGAGAGGCAAAAATAGTAAACAATGACATTTTTAGTGGTGCCACAAGTTGCATAATTCTATCTATTGTATAAAGGTCTGGTTAACAATGAAGATTAACTGAAACAGATGCTTGTTCCAGGTTAAAAGCAGTTGCAAACAATCATGATATAAAAGATGAGCAGTAAATGCATGAATAGTTGGACAGTTTGTCATATATAACAGCTGGACTGTTTAACGTACCCATATATTAAAATACCACAAGAAAGGGAGAAATTAAACTGTGGAAACCAAGTTTTGAATAAAAACTACGGCTAAATTTTATTCTGAAATAATTAGGCCTAAATTTAACTTGCACGGCATAAACAGTGTATCATCCACTTCAATCTCTGTATTTAATAGAACTTTTATAACGGGATTGTATAGCTGGATTTGCATAAAATTAACATGCAAATTGAATTTAATAGCTTATATATCATTGAAGGTGCGGTCATAGATTGATCTAAAAGCAGAACAACATTGGTAAATATGGAAAGGTTACCATACTTCTCACCATATAATTTATGATGGTTGATAATGCCCAACTTTTTCCATCCCTTGAAAGATTGATTTAATAGATGTGTCATTTCACATGAATGAGAAATTTCAAGTACCTATTTGGTAAACAAACTGTAGATGCATTACACCCTTTTAGTTATGCTAGAAACTGAATAAGAAGTTTAATGTATCAGAAATATAGGCGGACAAAAACATATTCTCTTACAAATACATGATGACCAGGGATTCTTAAATTATTGGCAGGCCGGTCATTGACCGATTTTCGGGAAGAATGTCCGATTGAAATTTCAAAATTGGTTAAAAAAATCGCTCATGAATATTGGCCTACAAACTGTTACAAAATTACCTACATGTACATTTTTTCACAGCTTAATCAGCTATTAACCTGTCAATTAGCGACTTCACAAGTCTGCTACCATGACTACCACGACTACACGTTCCGTGAATAGCCTGCAGCATAGATGAAACGGGATGTGGTCGATCTCATTTTAACAATGGGCGGGTTATTTAATTTCTGAAAATGGACTGCGCCAGTCAAAGGCTGTTTGACGTCAGAATTTAAGATAGCAATACAAATGGTTGTATTAATTAAAGTAAACGATAAAACAGTTTGCATTTTATTGACAGACGTGTTAGTCCGATATGTGCGTAATTCTAAAAGACCGACGACCGAAAATTGCTGTTTATCAAATTTAAAGAAAACTTATATCAGGAGAATTTTACTTGAACTGTGGGCATTTCACAACAAATTTGAAATGGTTCAAATGAATATATACTTAAATGTGAAAAAAATTCGAGTGACAGGCTTGCTTACTTACGCATATAACATTTCAAATAAATTTCAAATTTTCAAAAATCTACGTAATCAACATTTATTTCTGAGTAATGTTGCATACGCAGACTCTTGTAAATTCGTAGATTCAAAAATTACTACATCCGTTAAAGAAAAGAATAATATTTCAAACAACTATAATATAGTGTTACAAAACATGGTGTGATCGATGTATATTAACGTAAAGTGAATACTTGCCTCCCGAAATTCCGAGAGATAAAACATTTTGAATAACTAAATAATCCACTTCATACTCGCTATGAACACTGCTGAAGATAACTGTTTTGAACCATTACATCACGTTATAAATGCATGGAATGCTTGTGTATTACGACAAAGACGCCGATTGCGTAAACTTCAAACGTCGCCTGCCGTTCTTATAAATCGATCAAAGAATTTTTCGGTCTACAGCTCGAAAATCATTAATCTGTTGAGAGGTTGTAGGATAATGCCGACAATAAAATATGACGGAAAAGAGAAATTGACTGGGGGTCGGGAGAGTGAAATAGGCTGAACGCCGGGACCGGAAGTTGCTGTTCGTGCGGTCCGGAAGTCGCTGTTCGCGCAAACCGGAAGTCAGCGAAATGTCAATTTTGGCGCCAATGTCCGATTGGGATTTTGAAATTTTAGAATCCCTGATGATGACAGAAATTATAACAATCAAAGTTTCTAAATCCTTAAATAATGCTATTTGATGGGATATATCTTATATTGGGTATGTCATGGGAAAAAGGAGTCTTCTGTTATATTTTTTGACATTTAAGTTGTAAATATACTTAAAGAAATTAGAAACGCAACTTCTTTAAACAAGAAAAATATTTTGTTTTTAAAGAAGTTGCTTTTCTAATTTCTTCAAGTATATATTTACAAAGAACTTACACTTATCTATTATTTCTTCATACGAAATGTATATAATCAGTGATCTTGTTACACATTTAAATTTGTGAATGTTTCTGAGAAATGCATACCGGTAATAGGAAATGTCATCTGTTCATCTTTAAAGTGGCATTACTTTAATTTAACCCACTCTTGTATGAAATATTACACATATTTGGAACTATAGGCACAAATTTGAAGCATTAGTTCGGGCTAATAAAATTTTAATATACTAAAATAAATTTGGTCTGCGCGACAAAAAGTGAAAGTAGGATTTCCGAAACGTCACAGAAATCGAGATCGCGCATGAAGTGGTCTCTTCGTCGGCTAAATATAGCTCCATTATATTTAGCTTCTTAAAAGTTTGTTAACTATAATTTAACAATATCATTGAAAATCCTGTCTATAAGAAAGAATTCGATCGGACCTTTGTGTTCTGTTAGAGAGTTTATATATTGGAGTCTATATGAACAAATATGATTTTTCAATAGTATAATCTTATTCAAGGAATAACATCAATTTACCCAAGACATCAAATTCTTTGTTCATGACACACCCCATAACTTTCCCACTTAAAAGAATGTTTGTTGTTTTAACTTAAAAGACTAAAAAAGGATAAATTCTTTAATCCTTGGGTACAACCTTGTTCATAGGGACATCCAGTGTAGATCTAGATCATCATACATATCCACCCCTCTGATCATGATCAATACTTTGTGATTCTTGGTCAGGAATAACTTAATGATTCTTAAAGCTAATTATATAAGTGAAGATATATACACAGATCGGACATTTGATAAAGGCCATATCCTATGGAGTGTGTGTTTTTTTTAGCTAGTTAAGTGAAACTGGTTAACCCTTTCCACCATATACACGCCTTATTGGCATGGGCGAACATAGTAGATCCAGATCAGCCAGCACATCTGTGCCATCCGATCAGGATCTCCACTGTTTACTTTTTGATTTATTAGGTTATTAATGACCGAAAAGCAAACATTACAGATCCTGATCAGTTGGCATGGATGTGCCGGTTGATCTGGATCTACACTGGTCGTACATGTGTAAGAAGGTGTAAATATAAAGGGTTGAAATGAAAAAGAGTAATTAACCACCTTAGATTAAATAGGTCAAATGTTATTTCCACATGTGTATCAACATAATTAAGGCCTCCCCTCAGCATCATTGTGTACATGTATCACTAAGGTGTCAATGGTGATTTGAACAACAAACAATGATTAATCATGAAGCATATATATCTCAACCCTTTGATCAGCGACAAACAATCCTGATAATTATCCAGATCATTGGCTTGAAATCAATCAAAACCGTACCACAAGTTGATGTCAACAATTATTGACGGGTATTATTCTGTGTTAACAAGATTACAGCCAGATTGAATGTAATGTGATAAGAAGTGCAATGTGAAATATCCCACATAAAAACCTTTACAAGACTGCATGTATTGCAACATTTATCTTATTGGAGGAAAGATGAATGGTAGTGATGGGCCGATAATCGGCTATAATCGAATAATCGTCGCATGTTTCTAAAAAACGAACGATCGCCAACGAAAGCCAATGATCGGCGATTGATTGATCTATGCCCTTTACGGCCTTTACTTTAGTTTTGTCAGCAACACATTTGTTTTCGCAACTGGCGCTCAGGTCGTTCGTAGTAATTTAGAAGCAGTCTGGTACGGAGTTCTACAGGTTTTAGCACTTTGTTTCAAGATGGAAGACAACGATGGAGAAAGCAATGAAAATGACCAAAAAATATATGATTATCCAGGACAGTTTACGTCCGAATGTTGGAAGGTTTTTGGTTTTTATAAAACAAAACCAGGTCCTCCATCGAAACAAACTCTTGATATGAACTATGCGGTATGCAGATTGTGCAAGAAGAAATACGTGAACAAGTGTAAGTTCGTACCGGTATTCTTCGTACCAACGTCAGTTGGGAACTTAGTCCCAATGTTATTGTTAACTACAGGTTAAAGTCAATTTGTCCAGTGTTCAAAGGAAAAGAATAAGTGAAACATTCCTAGTACATTACTGTTGTTACCTGATTCTGCACCTGTCTGTAGTTATTATCAAAATCTTACCACAACATTGTTTACGATTTATCCAGGGCTCAATCTGCCATTAGCCATTTGCTACAAATTTAGCAATTTTGCTATACAAATCATGAATTGGCTACAGGATTTCTTACCCATATTATGAAATTTTCATAAAATGTTGTATGAAACCAGAAAATCACACTTATTTGGCTAAAAGAAATTTTCAGCCAGGGTAAGCCCTGATTTATCAATTATTATTAGTTGTTTGTTGATAAGTTTATTAGATGAAAGTTTAGAAAAAAGAACTACTGTTTTTAGTATTACCAACATTTTTCTTTTTTTTTTTAGCAAATACATCCAACTTCCTGGCCCATATCAGGACCAACCACCCAGATTATAAGAAATCAGCGTAATTGTTTTAAGAAGAAAAAAAATATCCACAAATATAAAGTAGTTATTTACCTTATAATTATATATATACAATTTGTTCCAGAATTTAGTTTAAGTTGGTATTAAATAGCTGTCAGATAATATCCGATTAATCGAATAATCGAATCGGATTGATCTTGCCGATTATCCGATGCTGAAATCCAGCCGATTGCCCATCACTAATGAATGGTGAAAAGATAAAAAAAAACATCCTCAGCTTTACATTGTACAATTTTAAATCTCTTGGATAGGAAGTATCTATGCTTCAATTAATTATTAATTATTCCCAGCTTTAATTAACCTGTTACTTAACACATGCACCTTTACTGCATGGGTGAACAATGCAGATCCAGATCAGGTGGCATATTGCTTTGGATTCATTAGATAATTTCTAACCAAGATGCAACAAGTGTAGATCCAGATTAGATGGCAGACAGATGTGCCAGCTCAGATCTGGTTCTACACTGGTAGCATGTTTTAAAAAATGTTCATATGGATTAAAGGGTTAATATACATGATACCTGTACTGGTACAGTGATAATGTTTTGCTTAAAAAGTTACTTCACTCTTACCAAAAAAGAAACTGTGGGTGTCAGAATCAGTAAAAGTTGAGGTAATAATGAAAAAATATGACTTAATTTGTTCTCTGCGCAGGGAGCCGTTCCTTAATCAGGTCAAAAAAAGATTAAAGACAGTTTCAAAACTATAGTTTGTAATTGGTCAATTAAGATGGGGACTCAAATTTAAACAAACAGTTGCTATAACTGGAGATTTATCTCCAGCCTGCAGGTCTGGTATAAAACCATGCCCAAAGCAAACTGGTAGAGTATAGCAGCTGCCTTGTATTTCCTCTCAGCAGAAGTTCTTTTTAATGGCGTATAAGTACTTTTACTGCCTTTTAAAAGAAACCCATTTTCTGTTCAGACAGAATATTTAATACTTTTAGAACTGATTGAATCTTTTGTAATAAATGTTGTTCAAGCCAGCAGTTTTATTACCAATACTGGAAATAACATAATCCATGAGGGAAAGCTTTATAGAAACTTTTGATGTTTTAATTTCATGGCATTGATCAAGGTTGATTGATTAGCACAGATATAAAATATTGAATACAGTGGTTGCTAGTGAGATCAACAAGCAATCACATAATAAAAGAATGTTGTTTCAAACAATTGTCAATGGACCGGTTTTTTTTTATAGAAATTTATTAACAGAATATATTTACCCTTTCCTCCATATATTTGCCTTAATGGTATGGGCGAACAGTGTAGAACCAGATCAGCCAGTATCTGTGCTATCTGATCAGGATCTGCACTGTTCGCACATCTGATAAGAGGCATATATATGAAGGAAAGGGTTAACTAATTAGCAGTATAGAACTTGTTCAGACTGAATGTTGTGATGCTGATCTGGGTCTACACTGGTGTCAAATGTGACAAGTGCTGTGCTTAGTGCTAAACACTTATGGGTGAATCGACCAATTCTAGTTATCAGGGGTATTGGGATAAATATATGAATTGTAGACCCTGAGTGGACTGTATTAATTG
>JAZAYU010000108.1:1788795-1890722 GCA_038501625.1 Corbicula japonica | reverse complement strand
TGGCAGGCTAATTTGGTGTATATAGTTGCAACAGAAGGGCAAAAAATGTAAATATTCAAACATCAATACTGTATTTATGTTCAGTGTTTTGGTCAATGATAATTGACATAAACTAATCATTATTTAAAATTGTTTTTATTTAATGGAAATAAAAATTATAATATTATTAGGTTTATAATTTAATACTTCTGAATGTCTTAATTTATATTTCAAGAAGCAAGAAGACCTAAATGCTTTGAGGCAGGACTTTATACTTCCTAACACTTGTTAAACCTTCTTTTCATTTAATAAAGTCAACTATATAAGTATAAGCTTCTTAGCTTAAAACTTCAATTTTAATAAAGAAATGCTGACCTAAAAAGTAGACAGATACCAAAATGCTTTAATAGCAGTCAGCAAGTGGCCGTTATCTCATGATAATGCCACATGCAGAGATTGTTAATAGAAAATACCGAACCATCATATTGGAGAAAACAAAGACATTTCATTTTCACCTACTTCAAAACTTTCACTTCAAAGTAAACACTGATAAACTTCAATCTATTTTCAGTTATGTTGACCATCTCTTGTCTGCAATTATCCTCTTTATAAACTATCTGAAAGACACTGACCCACACTTGTTATTTAAAATATTTTATGGCACTTAAGGCACATATTTTTATCTAAGTCCTTTGAAGTTTTCTAATGTTCAGTTTGAAACATTGGTGGAAACATCGCTAAAGTATACAAATGTTAAGATCTCCAGACTCTAACTAGCTATAGATTTTATCTCAAGTGCAACCAGTCAAGATCCAAATAATCTGACACACCTGTTTCTGATTAGATCTTATGGATGTACTGGACGATCTGGATCTACACTGTTTGTTATGGGATAACAACCCATGATAAAAGAGTTAAGCAGTTAATATTAAATTTGGTTACATGAGTTGTAACTGTGTCCTGTAAAACATTTACTTCATGTCACAGGGCTTTTTTCCTTCTTTAGAAGGGGCTGTTTATGGGCGCCTTCCCCTCAGAAACTTCTTTAAATTCATGCAGTTTTTCCCAAAAAGTAACTTTACATCAGGTTTTTTCATTCCCTTCAAAGAAAAAAGCACACTTTTTCCCCCAGAATTATAGGGTGTGGGCCCCTCATCCCCAGGCAGTAAAAAAAGCCCTGTGTCAATCCTTGAACACCTTCCTTACAAAGTGTCTCCCAAATACCAAATTAGGATTGGCTTATTAACACATCACAACAATATTAACTTTTAAATAGTCTAACCTATCAGTATATATATTTTAAAGAAAAAAAAAACACTGAAAATATTTTAACATTTTGATTGTAAACCATTAGCCAAAGCATATAACAATAATAATCATTACCAGTAGATTGGAATAAACTGAATGTGAAAATATGTATTCAAAATACAAGATAATGAGTTCTTAATCAAACTTCAGAATCAGCTGAATTGTCCAAATAAGCACTTATAATAGATTTGCAGTATAATCCTTACTATTAAAATGTTCTGACTTAATACTTTCTAACTGTAATCTGGAACAGTGACTATTAAATATTTTTGATGCTCAACTCAATTCTGTACTCTAAAACATTAAACACCTTCATAATATTATAAGAAATAACTTTCTGTTGTTAAGTAGTTATTGAGTCTCAGAGAGTTATTGTCATATTTTCAGTTTAAAATGTTGTTGTTTTTTTGTATAATGAACAGAAATGAAGTCATCAACTCAATTTGTGCATAAAATGTTTTATAAACACAGGGCCTGATATAAACAAATTTATACTTCTTGTATGAATCATAATAGGTTTTAGTTTCCCTCCCCAACCCGAAGTACTGGGAAAACACTGATAGGGCATAATACCTTTCCAACACCTTCTTCATTAGCATCAACTCTCTTCTTAAGTTGCATGTATTGCCACATATCTGCCACAGGTCTTTCACTCTCTCCTTTTGATTTTGTTGTACGGTCAAACAACTCTGAATTTGAGGGTAATTTGTTGAGTTCTTCTAATTGTTGAGCTAATTTTTCTACTTTGAGTTCCATTCTATGATAAGGAGACGGTCTGAATGGAGGGGTTGATTTTTCACTACTGGCATCTTCTAAATCCTCGCCTCTTCCACTATCTGTATCACTGAGGTTAGAACGAGCACGCAACTTTGATGTGGCTAAGAAGTCCCTGTCATGTTCGTTAATCTCTGCTTTGTGATCTGTGATATTCAATTTTCTTATGATAGCATGAAGCAATGTGTGCATCACATTGAAATTGACAGATCCTATCTCTGGTGTCCCCAGGGACAAATCCACCATCTGAGCGAGTGACACTACCGTAGGCATGTTGGCCTACGTTACTTACGATGATCAAAACAGTAATATCCTAATATATGTGTTCAATAAAACTAAAATTTATTATAAAACTGCCGCTACATTGTTAAAATCACTTTACTCCCATTCTAAGTCGAATGGAAACACTACGCCACTACTTCCGCTTTGAAAAAGTTCCTAAATGTCAACCGATTTTAAAATATTTTCATGAAATAAATGCTTTAAATATCTTTAAAACATAAGCGAAGCAAACTGGTTAATATAACGTATGTCATGTTAAAGAAATTTAGTGAGTTGATTGTTTTAGCAGGTTTACTTTGTTTTGCGGAAAGTTATTAAATTTCTGGTGTCGTTAATCTCCCTTGGCAACACCACGCTATGGATTGTCACGTGACATGGACATGAAATTACCTCCCCTCTTTTCACTGAGGCCATTATTGAGTTGTCTCGCTTACCTCTTAAAATTGCCAATATACATAAGTTTGAAATAGTTACATTATTATTTAAGGTTATTATCATTGTTTCCCTTCTTAAGGGGTTGCAAACATGATCCTTTATTGGGGTTTTGCACAACTTTTGAAAGAGTATTTCCTTGAATGTTGAGTTATAAAAAATGAAGACCAGATTATCACAAACACTATTCTGAATAATATAGACCTATTGCATATAGATCTATTGTGAATAGCACACAACTTAAAATAAGAACACAAGTTGAGAAAGACACCCATCATGAATAATTATGGTTTCAAGGGCAAATTATTTTGCTGTACCTTTTCTAAAGAATAATAATAATAATAATAATTATAATAATAATAATAAATTCTTTATTTTGAGAAGGTTACATATTAAGTTTGAACGGATGTCAATCTTATTTACAATATGGCCTTCTTAAAACATATAATATATATATAGAAGACATATACTCACTTCCAGCCTGATAATAGTGAAGAAATTCAGTATCATTAGGCTATATTTAAGTTTGGATGCCTAAGTTATAGGAAATAATGCTTCATTTACATAGCATACTAGCATCTCTTTCTTTCTCTCTTCCTCTGGACTGTCCTGATTTTTGTTAGTTTTAAACAGATTACAGTATGTAAATGTTAAAGTTACATTTGAATGGGACATAACTCATAAAATATTTAAACAGGACTTATCATTCTTGTTGCCACTGATGGCGTTGTTCATGAAGATGATATATACCGAGTATTAAATGAGTAGAACAAGTACTTTTAAGTATATGCCACATTTTCATGTTAAAGTCTTTCAAAGTAATAGGCAACATTAAGTTTCATGTTAAAGTTGCATTTGAAAAGGGGCATAACTAAAAAATAGTCAAAACTAAAAAATAGTCAAACAGGAGTTATCATTCTTGTTGTAACCGATGTTGTTGTTTATGATGATGATATATTTCAAGTATGAAGTGAATAGGACAAGTACTTACACAGTTAAAGGCAACATTAAGTTTCATGTTAAAGTTGCATTTGAAAGGGGCATAACTCAAAAATAGTCAAACAGGAGTTATCACTCGTGTTGTAACCGATGTTGTTGTTCATGATGATGATTATTCCAAGTATGAAGTGAATAGGACAAGTACTAACACAGTTAAAGGCAACATTAAGTTTCATGTTAAAGTTGCATTTGAAAAGGGGCATAACTCAAAAATAGTCAAACAGGAGTTATCATTCTTGTTGTAACCAATGTTGTTGTTCATGATGATGATATATTCCAAGTATGAAGTGAATAGGACAAGTACTAACACAGTTAAAGGCAACAGTAAGTTTCATGTTAAAGTTGCATTTGAAAGGGGCATAACTCAAAAATAGTCAAACAGGAGTTATCATTATTGTTGTAACCGATGTTGATGTTCATGACGATGATATATTCCAAGTATGAAGTGAATAGGACTTGTACTTTCAAAGTTATAGGCAACATTAAGTTTCATGTTAAAGTTGAATTTGAAAGGGGCATAACTCAAAAAATAGTCAAACAGGAGTTATCATTCTTGTTGTAACCGATGTTGTTGTTCATGATGATATATTCCAAGTATGAAGTGAATAGGACAAGTACTTTCAAAGTTATAGGCAACATTAAGTTTCATGTTAAAGCTGGGGGACTACCGGACGACGCCCACGACGCCTACGGACAATAGGATCCCTATGTGTCTACCTGCTAGGCGACACAAAAATATGCGAGTGTCAAATATTTTGAATTTTTGTGTTTTTTTGCTAATTAGAAAGAGCATTAGGCTCAGCATGTTCTAGTTAGCACCATTTATTGCAAAAAGAGTTTAAAGACTCGGAAATTTCTGCACGACAAGTATTAAAACCAATGGCCAGTGGAATTCTATATTTGGTACTTTTGGAAATTGAATACAGATTCTATATTTTGTAACATTTAGATACACGAAAACGATATGACCAATAGACTTTTGTGTATTTTCAGCAATGTGTAAATCAGAGGTAATTTTATTGTAATTGAAAATTGTGTTTCTAGTTGGTTTGTTGTATTTATAACAAACGACAGGTGTTCAGGAAGATAAAAATTAACACACTGAGCATCTATATGACAATAAATTGAGCCCACTGTATTGCAGAGTATTTTTAATTCAGTTAATGTTTTGGACAGCCCCATCCCATACACCCACTGTTTTTGTTTTTATTTTGAGCCTATGTTTGAAAATCGGGAGTGAGGAGCTTTGACCTTGGAGATAGAGCCAACATTCATAGAATATCTCAGTCTTGTCCCAAGGTTATAAAACTGAGAATGAAAACCAGTTTCAAATCTCAAGCATCTGATTGGCTGAAATGGCAAATTAGCTCTTAACCATTTCCTTGATATATACGCATTTTTACGCATGTGCGACCAGTGTAGATCCAGATCAGCCGGCACATCCGTGCCGTCTGATCAGGATCTGCACTAGTCGCATTTTGGTCAGAAATAACCTAATGAATCAAAATGCGAACAGTTTAGATCCTGATCTGGATCTAAACTGTTCGCCCTAGCAATAAAGGTTTATCTATATAGGAAAGGGTTAAGATCCAACAGCATGTGAAAAACTTTATCTTCCTCACTGGCAACAACATAATAACAGCCTTCAAATGCTATAAACAGGTTTAATGCAAGACTACTTTATTCAGACAGGCAGTTTGAACCATTCAACAGACCCTTGTATCAGCTCTTCATTTTACTTGTAGTTGAAACAACTTTCCATAATTCCTGAAATACAAATAGATCACATTAAACTTACTATCAAAACTGTTGAATCCAACAAGTAGATAATGAAAATTAAATCATCTCCTTTAGGTACCTTTATCTTTTTTAACATGCATTGGACTGGTCGCCATTTCAGCCAATCAGATGCTTGAGATTTGAGACTGGTTTCTAATCTCAGTTTTATAACCGTCAGCCCAGTGCAGTCTATGCCCAAGACCATAAAACAAAATCAGGAGATCAGTCTCAAATCTCAAGAATAGGTTTGGCTGAAATGGCAACTGGTCTCTAATCTCAGTTTTATAATCTTGGGTGCTGATCAGGATCAACACTCTTTATGTCGAGATTACTAAGCTTACTTCTAACCAGTAAGTGAACAGTATCAATCCTGATCAGACTGCACGTGTGCAGGCAGATCTACACTGGTTCCACACTTTGACCTTGGATGTAAGCTACATGAAGAAAATGGCAATACAATAATTCACAATCCTTCAACGAGGATCAGTCGATTTAAAAAAAGTTTATCAGGTGTTTTGCAAGAATTTAATATTTACTGAACAACAAACGGTGTAGACCCCAACTACGCTGACTTGGGCTACATTGATGAGCAATGTAATACCTTTGTAGTATTACTGGAATCTACACTATCTACTGTAAGACTCTTGCCAACAACCTGGTGATGTAATAGTTTGTTTTACTTCAGATTTTGTTTTTATTGACAAACCATTAATTGTGAAATTTTGAAATTAGTAATTAACTAGTTTACATGCTATGCAATCACAAATAAAGTTAAAAAATTAGACGTTTGTTCTTTCAACTTATATTCTTGTTTGACAACACTGAGTTAACCTGTGCCCAAGATTATAAAACTGGGCATGGGAACCAGTCTCAAATCTCAAGCATCTGATTGGCTGCAATGGCGACCAGTCAATCAGATGCTAGAGATTTGAGAATGGTTTCCATGCTCAGCTTTATAACCTTTAGCTCTGGTTTTACTTGAATTTGAATGCAAAATGTGTATTTTTTGGCAGATCTGTGCCCAAAATTTAAAATTAAAACTTGATATCTGTCTCCAATATCAAGTAAATGATTGGCTGAAAGTTAAACTAGTCTGAATTTCAGGCATTTAGATACTTGCAACTGGTCTCCAGTTTTAGTTTTATGATCTTGGACTACTAACATGGTAACACGGGAATCAGACATTGCCCTCGACCATGATTCATCTACAAATATTCACAGATCTCTTATAGGCCATGCATACATTGTAGATCCAGATCTTTTGGCACTTCTGTGCTGATTTGGATCTACACTGGTTGCTTCTTGGTCAGAAATAACATAATAAGTCTAAAAGTGAACAGTGTAGCTCCTAATCAGATATTATAGAATCAGATGTTAAAGGGAAAACCCTTTTCTCCATAAATACGCCTTTTTATATGTACGCAACCAGTCAGCTGGCACATCTGTGCTGTCAGATCAAGATCTGAACTGTTCGCTTTTTGATTTTTTAGGTTATTTCTGAACAAAAAAGTGAACAGTGCAGATCCAGATCAGACGGCATGGATGTGCTGGCTGATCTGGTTCTACACTGTTCGCACACACCATAATGGCATACATATGGAGGAAAGGATAAAATACATGTTCTCTGACTTTGCCGGGAAATGATAAGAAAATAGCTAAAAAATTTTCTGTCTGGACTTGAGCTTACCATATATTTATTTCTGCTGTATTGAAAATACTGGGGAAAATCAGTGTTGATTTGTGTCACTTCATAAGTATTCGAAGCATCATCTTCTTTCGTTAGATCTTCTAGATGGAGGCGAAAATAGTTGTACACTGGACTAGTCACATCAAGATCTTCTACGGTAAATACGAGTCTGAAATTAACAAGATTGTCAAGATGGAGGCTGATGTACTTTTGTTTGCTGAGATGCTACAAAAGTACTTCTATTTTATCAAACATTGTAAAAAAGTTTAACATGCATAGCAGGAATAGCAACACTCACAAAACACAGCAAAAGCATTCATTATATTTATTATCAACCTAAGATACTTGCAAATGTATCGCTAAAAATTTTAACAAGATAATATGGACGAATAAAAATAGCAGTGTTATATGATAATTAGCTTACATTTATGTTATAAAATTGACACAAACCGTGTAACAAAAATAACTTTTTATTCTTATAAGATGTCACCAGATTTTTCAATTACCAACTATATGGAAATTAATCAATATGTTTCTTTTTTTTAACCCTTCGTCATGATAAATCTCTAAAATTATTACATGACAGCATGTTTTAATGGATACCATGATCCATGTAAAAAGCTAAAAAACAGAATCTAATATCAAATCTGTAGTGTTTCCATTAAGCACTAATGAAAAATTTATTGAATTTAAATTTTTTTTTTCAACATTAATTATTAGTTTTCAACCTTTTTTGTAAACTCTTACCTCTTCTCCAGTGCAATGTACAATGTTTTACTTGGACCACTACATGTCATCTCTTTCACAATACTGAAGAATGCATCAGTGATGTCAAAATCATAAATCACTGGAACAAACAAACAACATTGCTTTTGTTCAATAGAATACACCTTTGAACTTGCAACTTTAACTTACATAGATGTGTCGGCAGGTCTGGATCTACAGTTTGCTAATGC
Source organism: Corbicula japonica (assembly GCA_038501625.1). Classification (NCBI taxonomy): domain Eukaryota; kingdom Metazoa; phylum Mollusca; class Bivalvia; order Venerida; family Cyrenidae; genus Corbicula; species Corbicula japonica. Next base: position 1,882,526 of record JAZAYU010000108.1, on the reverse strand, counting down.
AATAACAGGCATATATGTGCATCAATGGGCATAGGTGGAAAATCAAAATTATGTGGTATTGTGCTAATGGAATACAATTAACCCTTTACTTTATAGGTATGCTTTTCATAACATGAGCAACCAGTGTAGATCTAGATCAACTAGCACATTTTGCTTCTTAGTCAGATATAACCAAATGAATCTATGCTTATAGCCCAAATTATTTTACAAAAGGCATATCCATGAAGTAAAGGGATACATTTTACTTTATTGCTATGACTTAACATCATTTGTTTCTTGTGCATAAACAATTGTCATCACTTAATTAAAGGACACCACAGTAGACATGCTGCTTACGAGGGTTGTCCCAATAAATCGTAGACTATTTGAATAAAAAGAAAACTACAGAACACATGTTTATGCAAATTATACAGTTAGTTAAGACATCATTTGGTAATTTGTAAAAGAAAAATAGATTATCATAAAGAAATTGCAAACATGTTAACAAAGCGACCTATCGACCAGCAGCACATGTCGCAACGTCATTACAATGCTCACACAGCATACCGTTATTCCTTCCTGAAGTACTCATCAGCATGTTCGATACACTCACGGTGTCTGTTCATCCGAATATTAAATAAATTAATGTAACACTCTTTTGAAAGACTTTTCTGGTCTCGTTGCAGATCTCAAATTTGCAACCTATGAGCCCAAACGTCTAGCGGAGCGAGGTCCGACAATTACGGGGGATGACTGATTCCAAGTATTATTTTCATTTCACCATGCAAAAACTTTCTGTGTCACTCTTGTATACCAATGTTCTAGACATGAGGATGCTTCTTAACTTGTTTTTATTCCTTAATCGTGTCTTTTGGTGTCAATTTGCTTTTATCACAATTCTGGATGATTGAAATGTGCACCGTGGCTTCTTCATAAGAAGTTAATGTTTACCCAATAGCATGAAACAAACACTACTCTTACACAAATTATGGCAACTTTTTGAAAATTTGCGGATTGATTTCAGAATGATCACCAATTAAGGCAACATTTACAATTTGCGGCAAAAATGGCACTGTGTAATGTATTAATTGTTAAAAGTAAATTATTGAAATCCAAATCATGGCGCTTTTTGTTGAGCGCCACCGATTTGCTATCACCGTTTAATAAAGTGTATGTACTTTCGTTATTTTAGAAGATTTTTCTTTGAAATTCAGCACACTTGTTACCGAATGATGTCTTAACAAACTGTGAAATTTGCTTAAAGATATGTTCAGTAGTTTTCTTTTTATTCAAATTGTCTACGATTCATTGGGACAACCCTCGTATATTTTGAGATTTTAGAGATTCTCAGAACAAAGTTAGCCAGTCAAGTTCCTATATGATTTTAACTATTTTTATCAATTTATAAAAATGGCTAAGTTTCCAGGACATATAATGTCTTGTTCTGAGTTTATATGGGTTTTTGATTCAGCTTGGTTGAAATAAAAAATTAAGTCAATATATTTCAACAGTTTAATAAATATGGCAGTAATTATCTTATGAAATGATTTTGTTGCAAACATTATTATGAGAAGGAAAAACAAAGTTTGTATCTATTCACCATGTTATTTTCAAAATCTGATCCCTTGTCTTGTAGAATAGCTTAATGAATAAGCAGTTGCAAATGATAATTATGTAGTCTGGGCTCAAGATCTTAAACTTAAGATCGGAGACCAGTCTCCACTCTCAAGCATCTGATTAGTTCAAATGGCTACCAGTCGCAATTTCAGGCAATCTGATTCTTGAGATTTGAGACTGGTCTCCAGATTTAGTTTTATGATCTTGGTCACAATAACACTTTTGCTCTCCATGGCAACAAACCTACCATCGGCAGCTAGGAGAATTTCACTGTCCTTGATGCCCTTCAAGTCATCATCTGTTAGACTGTACTGCAAAAATCCATTTACTGAAAAAAACAAACACAAATACAGTTTACGTTTATTTTAATTGTTTATTAATGTTTGGGCCTTTTGACCTTTCATCAAAATTCATGAAAAGCATAGTATATTTACACTTGTAGAAACAAACATGTAATAGTACGTGTATGCTTTTCATAAATTTTGATAAATGCCATAAGGCCGAAATGTTAATAATAGTGAAATTAAGTTAAGTGAGTTAAGTATACTGAGTATCCCTTTAATAGGATAATTTTGATAAAACCAAATTGTTCTTACTAAAATTTAACTAACATAAATGTTATGAAGTTGTTATATTACCAAGCAAATGGACCTTACATTAACTGTGCAACTACTTTATTTTGCTAGATTTTATTTTGTTATTTTATTTTGTTAGATGTTTATCTTTTTGACAGATTTAACAGCTGAATGCATGTACTTTTTCTCATAAAAGTATATAATATATTTAAATGTCTTTACTTGATTCTCCATGATAGAATTCTATAATAATCATATATATGTATAATAATACATTAACACTGACATATTTCATAATTTGTAATAGATCTTTGTATATATACAAATACAGCTACCTTGCAGTCCTGAAAACCAGTCCAATTCTTTCACATGGACAGTTCCCACTGGTCTTGGAAGGGTTGGACAAGTTGCTGCTGTAGAAATATTGCTGTCCGCTAAAGAGAGTATGTCTGCCCCAACATCTGAAATAGTATACTGTGATTGTCTTTGATATTTATAATATACTGTGATTGTCTTTGATATTTGAGGAGATTTTTATTTAAACTACATTTTTGTGGTCTTTTAAATTTGTTATTTTAACTTTTTAAAAATAAAATTTTCATATTAATTAGATACTACATTGTGTGGTCACATAAGATATGAATGTTGGATAAATGCTTTTTTATGACGGAGAGTAGACAGTGCTCATTTGGTGAAAATCAAAATCTAAGGGCCATAACTCCAGAGTCCCTGAAGCAATCTGGTGGCTAAAAGAATTTGCCTAAGTGGTTTTATTACTGTTAACATGCTGACCAAGTCTGGTGAAGAATGAATAAAGACCTACCAAGTTTGAGAGCAAATAGTAATAAATTGATTAAAAATCAGCAGCTGAAGGGCCATAACTCAAAAGTTACCAGATTAATCTAGCTGATTATCAAACGTGATCAAGATATGGTCTAGAAACATATTGACCAAGTTTGATGAAGATTGGGTAATTATTACTCAGTTTAGAGAGCCAGCAACACCCATAGATGTTACAAATGATACATCCTAGTTTTCAAACTGTATTTAAAATGGTTTTGCTGCACAAAAAACACCTTATTTTATCAATTTATATGCCAATATCACCAATGTATAATTGGTTTCAATTTTTAATTCACTTTTTATTAAATTTGAAAAAAGAATGAAAGAATGAACTGTGATCAGTTTTTAGAGGCTAACATTCTAATTCTTTGCAACAACATTTTCTCTACACAGCCTCAGTACCTTCAACATCTCGATAAGATTTTCATATCAGATCAGTTTACCTGTACAGTAGACAGATCTGGCATACATGGCAGCTATAATGCTACACAGCCCCACGCCGGCACCAAGCTCAGTGACTCCCTTGTTCTCAAAAAGGGCTGAATTGCTCATAATGTAGTCACACAACAGCAAGCTTCCATGCCACACCTGAAGACAGTAACAAGCTGAAATATCACTCTATTTTCATTATCTTCAACACTTTTATCTGGATTTGAACACTGTTTCATCAATTCTGATAAATTTATATATATGTATCGATTTTTATGGATATTTTTTCAATAATTCCCAATTTGGTTAGAACAAGTCCTGAAATATGTGACAATTTCTGTACATGTAACAACAGAAGTACATGAATTTGTTCAAGAAAGATGCCAGCCATACCCTTGTTGGGAACCCAGGTGACCAGTCAAAGGATCAAATGCAAAACCTAGATTAAACAAAACAAGGCACAACCTAGACTTAACAAAACAAAGACCCAGGCATTTAATGTTAAACATAAAAGGACATATACATTCAGAGTTTAAGAAAAATAAACTTAACGAATTATATATTTCAATAATAAATTATTATCCTTTGTGACCCCTTCACTGTAAGATTAGAAAGGTGTTTATAAGAGTGAGATAGTAATACCTGTTTGCCAACATCTTTCAGATCTGTTGCTAGGCAATGCTCTGAAATAAACCAGATTTAATATTTTAACTTTTACAAACATGTAGTCTTGCTGGTGTGATGAAGAAATTTATAAATAAATCTTACAAAAATCAATTTTATCAATACCAGTTTATGTTACAAAAATATTACTTTGCATGATAGATTTTATTAAATACATTCTTATTCTGGTTATAGAGCTTAAACTCTGTTCTAAGTGAACAATATGAGTTACATTATTTTATGATTAATGAAATCACTTTCCAATACACAGCTGTTATGAAAACCAAAAAAATGTTTAATTGACAAGCCATTTTACTCAAACTAGCAGTAGTTTATACTTTAAATCCTACATATAAAATAATGTAAAATGTACAGTAAAACACCTGATAAAGTCCACTCCAATACAAGTAACAATACCAAAATTTATTTGCCTATTAACAATTTTGCACTTTTTTCTACCACAGAATAAAGACCTCCCCACTATTAAGACTACCGGTACTTTTGTCCAGTCACAGAGATGTTCTTAATAGAGGAGTTTTACTGTATTATAGGACAATTACATTTCCTTACTTATGTTAAGAAAGTACATCAGTGTACTTTGCTCTTCAGCTGTGCACGTTTCCTTTCCTTTGTGTTGTTGAACATGTTGAAATGAACTTTCTTCTGTATGTTTTTCCTCAGCACATTGATTGTTAGATTGTTCACATGATAGCTTTGTTTTTAAATCATCTTCGCCTATCAAATGAGGTTTAGTCAACTGTGGCTCTGACATAGGCCTAATTGTTGCCTTTTCCTCACATTTTGGACACTGACTTGTGTGACAACTCTGATCTACTGTTTCAGTACACTCCTTATACAAAAGCACCTTTCTTTTCTTTTGTGATTCATTTTCCTGCTGGGTTTCATTTGAAACAGCATGTCTTTTGTTATTCAACAGCTCTTTAACTGGAATATAAGAATGCCTATCTAAAATAGGATCCCCGTCACCATCAATTAATGTTTCACATTCCACCTCAGTTGAAGAACTTTTGTTGAAGCCATCAATTTGAGTAGAATTCTGTTTACTGCGTAAATCATTATTGTCTAAGCTCACAAATGATGATATGTTTGTTGTTGAAGTGATTCTTCCAGCTGTTTGAGAACATTCCTCTTCTATGATTTCTTTGGACTTTGACTCAGTTGCCAAGGCTGGATGTAGTATCTTGAATCTGGTTACTAAAATATGAAATAAAGAAATATTTTAAGATAGTGTTATGAAGACTATGAAACTGTGTAGAAGCAGGTTAAAGCACTGAATTGCCATTTAGGGCCTATGAAGATTCCATACAGCTTGAAATTCTTGAGGTCAGGTTGCTGGACAGTTGATGCTGGCAGGTGGTTTACATGGAAAGAATAAGTATCTAACCCTATGGGTTTGATCTCATGTGTGAAAAGTGTAGCTCCAGATCAACAAGCACATCCATGCTGTCTTATCAGGATCTACACTGTTCACTTTCTGATTTAATAAGTTATTTCTGACCAAGAATCAAACAATGTTGATCTTGATCTGACGGCACTAATCACCCATTTAATAAACGGTGTATTATTGAGTAAAGTATCAAATTAATTGGTAGATGTATGAATTTGTATTGTAGTAGATTTTGTACTAGCCGCCTCAGAAGCTCAATTGGTAGAGCAATGGCACAGTAAGCCAGAGGTCCGACGTTCGAATCCTGGTCGAGGCTACTCTTTCCAATCCAAGGACACCTTTGGGTAAAGCTTGTGGCTGGGTTATTTGACCCGAACCTAGGCAGACCCTACCAGACATTTGCCAAGTAATTTGAAAATTTCTGGTATAAGTGGGGAGGAATGAAGTAGATTTCATATCAGCTGCCTTGGTTGGTCAATTGGTAGAGTGACAAACCGTATTTATAATTTATATCAATATTTTTTACCAATTACATTTGATGTACTACATCAAACTTCTAAAGCTGAATTTTATTTCAACATTTTTGGGTGGGGAGGGGTATTGGCTAATGGTCGGGCTAACTTAACGATCCTAACAATACATTTACCTGCATAATTGGAGTCCTGAATTACTCGGAAAGGCCATTCTGTATGCACATCTGACAAAACATGTGTATTTTCAGTATGCATATTTGGAATTTCCCATGAACTATAAATAGCTGAGTGTCAGACGCTTTCACTTAAAACAAGCTTTTAACTGACATCGATTTTTTTGGAAACAAACGTGTTTTGATAAATATTTTCATTTACAAGTAAGTGTTCCCTTCATCGTTTATGTTTTCTTGCACCAACACAATACTTGTAAATGATAAACGCTTCTAAACAGATATAACTTCTCCTATACCATAATTAAAGTAAGAACGAAAAAAGATTAAAGTGCATTAGTAATTCGGACGCAGAAGTTGCCGTCTGACAATGAATCGTTCTATTACAGAATGAATCTGTGATAAGCTGGATATACTAGTAATGCACCGATTATAATCTAATAAAAGCTGAGCTTTGATGATTGACAAACAAAGTTATCATTTGAATCATTCCTGAAATATATAAATTATATTATAAAACCTAAGGCTGAGTAAGGAGTTTCTAATCCTCAAGTACATGTATGTTAGCTAAGTTATGTTTTCTCACCTACGTTGACTCTAAATCCAGCAAACTTTTTTCATACAGAATATGATGGAAGTTGTTAGTTGCAGCTTTTACACATTTATGATATGATCAGATTCAATAGTGCTTTTTAACAACCAGGGAAGGGGCCTATAAGTTTTAAATAAGGGACAAATGGGATTCTTTTAAGTTTATGACATTCAGGTATTTTTCCAAAGCTGGGAAAGAGGCTATATACCTGTAGTTTAGTAGAAATAGTGATTTTGCCATTTTAGGGAAAGAAAAAAATCTTAATGTCAAGTAAACTTTTGGGGAAATCTGAATGTGTTAAAAAATGTTAAGGGAATGACCCCTGCTTGCAAAGAATTAACTGCACTGAAATATCACTGTACAAAGATATATGACATAAACCATATGACTTGTTTTCATGATTGTTTTCTTCAGGTTAAAAAGCAAGATGCCGAAAGCACCAAAGGCTGTTGGAAAACCAAATAAACTGGTGCATCCAAACAGTCGACATGCAATGGTAATCCAGCGCCAAACAAACAGGGAAAACAGGGTTATGAAAGTCAAAGCAGAAGCCACACTCAAGCAGGAACTTGTTCTGCAAAAATATTTATGGTTTCAGAAAAACATGGACTCTCAGAAAACCACATACACAAAACATGAATTAGCTGAGTTGGTTTCTCAGTACCTTGACCGGTTCAATGAAGAACTTGAACAGATAGGTATTGTAAATGCAGTTGGCAACAGGCAGCCAACACAGCACCAAGCTAGAGAGGCTGCCATTAAAATAACTCAAGAAAAGGAGAATCACGAGTTTGACACTGTCGGAATTGAAGTGCCAGATTTGGTCAATGGCAAAAATGCAGAATACTTTAAAAACTGGACAGGAGAAATTAGATACTTTCCAAATATTAAACTAAGAAGGTCCAAGAGAACTGATATGAAACATGACAATGAAACAAGTCAGCCTGAAAAATCCAGCATTGCAGACAGTGGTGTTGAACCAAACAATGATGAACTACCAGACTATGATGAGACTGCTTGAAACTTTTGTTTCTTTTATCCCTTGTCTGTTTGAGCTTACATTAAAAGGAAAGACAAACTCTTACTTACTACTGAAATATCTATTCATTTAATTCTTTACTACATTGATATGCCTTTTGCAGAATTATGAAACCAGTGGAAATCAAGAATAGATGACACAACCATGAAGTCTGATCTGGATCTACATTCTACTGTTTGCTTTTTGGTCAGAAATAACATAATACATGTAAATCTAAAAGCTGTGTAGATCAAAATCAGACTGCAAAGACATGCACGTTGCTCTGGATATAAGCTGTTCCCATGAAGTAAAGGGTTAATGTATGCAAAGCATTAGCATTCAGAGAATAGAAAAGATCCTGAATGTTATGTTTTCAAATATCCAAGAAATTATACTTTAAATAGATATTAGTGAACCAATATTATTTCTTTACTAAATTCTTCAAATGACACTATCAACCTATGAATAAATAGAGATGAATAATATTGCAGCTAAGCTGCTTAAGCATCTATATAATCACAAAACCATGCATATTCCTCCTAAAAATGTCCGCACAGTTTAAAGTGCTTCATTTAGCAACATAATTTCTTGCAAATGCATAGTTTTGTGTTCTAAGGTTGGAAGGTGCATGCACAAGCTCATTTCCATTCAATTTATGCACATGACCTGTGGTGTATTGTTGGAAATTGGGAAGACTGGTGAATACAAGAAAAATCGACCTCTAGAAAATTTGATTTATACATTTTGAAAAGTTTTTCATAGCACAAACCTGTCATAAATGGTAAATCTTTAAAAATAAAGAGAAAAACAACTCTTATGTAGAATGCAACGTTATTGCATTTTAAATAAACCCTCATGTGTTTGTTGTTTCATTAGTAAGTATAAAAACAGTGCCATATCTGTAGACATAACATTTCAAATCCTGAAATTGGGTTGGTCTAGAAAATGAACGTTAATATCTGATCATAACAGAAAACTTTTTAAAATATCCCAAGAGTGATAAACAAGGCAAGTAAACTTGAAACAGAACACCAGGGATCTCACGGATGTTAAAATTATGACAAACACAAAGTCATAATCACATTGTATTCTCTAACAACATAAAACATTTTCAGTTGTTAATGAAATTTAAAAACACAACAAACTGTGTTCTTTTCATAGAATGCCCTTTCAATTTTTTGTTTTTGAGAACAAAATTATGGAGAGAACAACAAAACATGTATAACTACTGTCCAACTAGATGTATCTGCACCTTATTATATTAAAATCCTATTGATCTGAGGTAAACTGTCTTGGGTAATACTTATTCCAATTTACAAAACTATGAACAAAAACAAATTAATCCCTGGCACATGTTAAACAGTATAATTATATTAATGGAAATTAATTTCCAATTTGTGAAGTTAGTTACAACATGCCAAAATTCCTTATGTCTATGGTAACTATTTTTGCACTGATACACTAAGGTGATAAATTTATTCCCCAGGAAGACAAATTCTTAAAACTGTACATTTGAAGATGTACACTTCTTTTTCTAATCAGTTTCAAACATATGAATATGCCATTGTACAAGCAAAAAGCACTACTGTTTTAAAATTGCACTAGATTTGAATCTTGATTTTTCAAAAATATCTTTAATTTTGCAAATAGAAAAATTCTGAAAAGTTTGAAAGCATAAAAACCTAGCACTAGAGCAATAACTAGAATTTTGTGTTCAACAGGGTTTGCACAGATCTGGAAAAGTCATGAACGATTTCTGGATTTAAAAATTGCCTATTTTGTAATGTAAAAGTCAGGGAATTTAATGATACAGTATTATCTTTATTTCATGAAAATATTAATGGATTTTTAAAGTTGCATTACACAGGATGACAACTCCCAAGCTTCATAACAGTAAATACAGTTGGACAATTTTATGGCACACTAATTACTGGTACTCAAAAATGTACAAGAGCAGTAGAATTAACCCATTCCTCCATATATACTCCTTCTTACATATGTGCGACCAGTGTAGATCCAGATCAGCCAGCACATCCGTGCTGTCTGATCAGGATCTGAACTGGTTGCATTTTGTCAGAAACAACCTAATGAATCAAAAAGCGAACAGTGCAAGTCCTGATTAGACGGCATGGATGTGCTGGCTGATCTGGATCTGCACTGTTCACCCACGCAATAAAGGTGTGTATATGGAGGAAGGGGTTAAACATTTACAATGTGTTAAATAATGACAGTAAACAGGCTTCAGTATTCTGGGACATTATTTCAAATGTTGACAATCAAAAGGTAACATTCTCAATGAATTTATGGCAATAACTATCAAAAATATCTAATGTAGAGTTATTGGACATGCATGTGTTGAAGTACTGAGTACAGAATATCATTAGTGAAGTTTGGACCTATTTCTGAGCAGCTGAAGACAAGTTATAATAGAAATAATTTGCCAACATTATTTACTGTAGTTCTGCTCCAGCAAATTGTTTTCATTGCAAAAGATTATAAGTATTTTGCTTGAGAGTGATGTAAAGATGTCACAGAGGGGGAACTGTTTTGCAGAAATGAGGCTCTGTCGAGTTCCTGACAAAACAGTTCACCAGAGGTGACAGATTTTTCTATCTTTACCGAATGTCTCATGCAAGATACTCTTTCTTGCATACCTTTTACTCTCCATAACATTTGTGTATTTGTATACAAATTTAATGTTGTTTCCTTATGCTGAAAATTGACGTTACTCAAACCTTTGTAAATGAGGTCACTAACTTGAATATATTATGTCAGATACTTAAAGACATGACGTCACTTTAATATGTAGCAAGTGAACATTATGTTTTCCATAGGGAAAACATAGGATTTTCTGTCCCCGGTAAATCATGCGGAAATACTAATCCAGTATGCAAGGAAAGAAAGAACTTTGTAACAATGAATTGCAAAATGACTGCAAATATAGTATATGCGAATGGCTTGAACAAATTAATCAAACTGATGATGTAAACTGGTTCCTTTGTCTTTAAAAACAAATTTACTCTGCAGATACTCTCAACAAAAATGTTATAACAAACAACTATGTGATAGGAAAATGTACTGGAATACTATAATATCATTGCTTTCGTTTTTTCTGTAACAAAACAGAACAGACAATAAAGGATACAAAATATAACTATAGAACATATCACAGACACAACAATTTCAAGGCTAAAACCTTTACATTCTGTACTACAATCAAATCGATGTTTATAGCATATTAAGGTATGTAAGGATCACAAATTCACATAGAATAAACACTGTATCTTTTGTGGAATAATGAATAGTATTTATTGGATTCGTAGTGAACTGGCTATCTAAAATGAAAATCTATTTTAGGAAGTAAAATATCACTAACATAGGATGAGTTTGGAATTTTACCACATGACTACATGTGGATAGCTGTTCATTTCCTGCCATGAACGATTGTATTTTAAAGCATTTCTCTTTCTGTCAACTGTGGTATCATTTAATCCTTTCCTCCATATATAGGCCATTATGGCATGGGAGAACAATGTTGAGCACATAAGCCGGCTTATTAGGATCTTCACTGTTCTCTTTTTGTTTTTTTAGGTTACTTCTTGACAAAAAGCAATAAATACAGAATAATTAGACAGCACAGATATGCTGGCTGATCTGGATCTACACTGGTCGCGCATGGAATAAAATTTGTATAAACATTTGTAATAAATTTTGGATTAAATGGTAAGTTCTGAAGATCTTTTAGCACTGAATAGTGCAAAATATGCGCAAAATAAACCTATACATAATAAAATGATACCACAGTATTTTAACTGAAACTTTGTAATGGTAGTATGTTCAAGTCTGAACATTAAGCCTATGTCTCATACTCCAAAGCAACTGATTAATTCTTGGTTGTCGACTAGGGGGAGATAACTTGTCCATTTTTACACCATTTTCTCTCAATTTAGACAGTGTCAGTTCAGTCACCTGGTGACATTCTCTGATCTGCAACATCTTCAAGTTTTTACCATACTCTGCCAGAAACCTGAAATTAAGGAACAGAAAAAAATATATTAAGAAAATAAATTTAACTTACTCTTGAATACCATAAGGAGAAAGTTTTGAGAAATTGAGCCTGAATTTCGGGATCTTTTGCACTGAGATAGAACCGCTCAATGATTTGATAAAATTACCTCATCTTCAAACATCATTAAAACATAACAAACTTCCAACTTTCAGCACATTTTGTCAAGAAAATCTAGGAAAATAGTTTTCATTTTTCAGATAAGCAGGAGAAAAGAATCTTAAATGTGCTGGGCTAACAGATTAATATTTCACATGTGTCCAATACCATCATCAATATGATCTAACAAGTAACAAATACAACAGCTTTACTAATTTCATATAACTTGCATTTGCCTGTAAAGCATCTGAACACGAACCTTACTTTTGATTAACTTGTGCAACGCTGTCAAAATTTGCACAAGAGTCAATTATATATAGTGTGAAAAAGATAAAGTTCCCACAACCACCTTGCCAACTTTCCAATGAGCAGTTAAATAACCTTATCAAACTCTGAAAGTGCAAGAAAGATGGAAATTGATAGGTTCTACAGGAAATGCAATAACTGAGTAATTAAAAGTCAATCGCTTTCAAAGTGTTAGAGTTATGCTCCAGACAAACATCAGGACGCAGCCAACCCGCCCACCATGGGTGATCCCATTATTCGTCCTGTTTTCAACATGCGAAGAATGCAGAATACCTGTGCAGCAGTGAGGATAATGTATCACATATGAACACTACATAAAGATGTGATACATCACTACAAACCTTATATTATCATATGTGACCCTCCAGCAACCTTGTATATTGAGGTGGTCCAGCTGCACTTACCTTATACTATCATCTGTGACCCTCCAGCAACCTTGTATATTGAGGTGGTCCAGCTGCACTTACCTTATACTATCATCTGTGACCCTCCAGCAACCTTGTATATTGAGGTGGTCCAGCTGCACTTACCTTATACTATCATCTGTGATCCTCCAGCAACCTTGTATATTGAGGTGGTCCAGCTGCACTTACCTTATACTATCATCTGTGATCCTCCAGCACCCTTGTATATTGAGGTGGTACAGCTGACTACTACACTTTGCCAGGACAGTCATTGAATTGTCAGTTAAACCATAGATCTTGGCCAGCTGTACGGATTTTAATCTACAAATTATTACAGTTATATAATCATTTTTATGTTCTAAGCAATACAGTACAGTACAATACAGTACAGTACAATACAGTACAGTACAATACAGTACAGTACAATACAGTACAGTACAATACAGAAGTTGTTTAAACCTTACCTATTCTCCTTTTTAAGAAATGCAATGCTGCTTTTCATAATACAAAATTATTTTATTAATAATAAGTACATTTATCTTTGAATGATACTATTTTAATCATTACTATAATTAGTAGTACTTCTGATACCTTCACTATAACTACTGCTAATACTTTATTCAGCTAATACTTCTGGTTATACCACTAACTTCTGCTGCAGTTTTTACTAAAGCTTCTGCTACAGGCAGCAGTTCATTGGAAGCTTTACTTTATTAACTGTTATTTTACTCCACATATATGGATTTTATCGCATCTGCTAATGGTGTTGATCCAAATCAGCTGGCACATTATTCTGTGCCATCTCATAAGGATCTACACTGTTTGCTTATTGATCAGAAAAAAACTTATTAATAAAAACAGCAACAAGGCAGTCTGAACGACAGCAATATCCCCTGCCGCATGCAGGAATGTTGGAAAGGTTATGGATGCTTAATTGCAAATAAACAAATATATCTCCAGCAGTTTGGAAGTTATGGAGCAAATATGAAAGACATAATTAAATATGAACCTTCAAAGACAACTAGTGACCTTGACCTTCAGCCGGCCAGGTTGGAACATGGGTTCTGCACATCATCTTGATGGAATGAACATTTGACTAAAGTTTGATAAAATTCATTGCAGAGGTTCAGAAGATATGAACCAGATACAAAATACATAGTTCAAATCTTCAATGACCTTGACCTTGAGCCAGATAAAAGTTTCATGATATTCACTGAATCATTCTAGGGGTTCAAAAGATATGAACCAGACACAAAATACATATTTCAAATCTTCAAACATCACTTGTGACCTTGACCTTGAGCTGGCCAGGTGGGAACATGGGCTGAGCATTTGACTAAAGTTCCATGAAATTCCTTCTAGAGGTTCAGAAGAAATGAACTGGACACAAAATACATTGTTCAAATCTTCAAACACCACTGGTGACCTTGACCTTGAGCCGGCCAGGTTGGAACATGGGTTCTGCAGGTCCTCTTGATGGGGAGAACATTTGACTTAAGTTTCATGCAATTCCTTCTAGGGGTTGAAAAGTTATGGACCGGACACAAAATGTGCGCGCACGGAAGGACGAACGGATGGATGGACGAAGACCATTCCTATATCCCCTAGCCGCTATGCGACGGTGGATAAAAAGAGAAGATCCTATTCAGATGGCATGGATGGATGTGCCAGCTGATCTAGATCTACACTGTTCACCCTTGATTAACAGCCATAACCTATGGAGTAAAGGGTTAAAAATATTGCTCTATCTTGCTGATATTCTACTGATGATAATAAAAATAACAGGGATAATGATTCTATTTGTCAAACTGCAATCATACCTCTTACAGTTGGAAACAATTACTGTGAGAGATTCATCATTTACATTCCAGCATCCACTAAAGTCGATGGCCTCTAGATCCTTACAGTAAAGTCCGATCACTGTGACCCCTTCAGGGCTCAACCACACACACTCCCTCAGTATAAGCTTCTGAAGACCAGGACAGTTCACTGCCACACTTTGCAGGGTACTGTTTGTTACACTTGTACAATTAGTTAAATCTAACAACTGTAGTCTAGGATTGCACTTAAGTACTGGGCATAAAAGACTATCTGTTAACCAATTTTTTGAATTACGTAAATTCAAGCGTAACAAATTTGTACTATTGTCACTCAGTATATGAAATGCATGTGCTGTCACTCTGCCAGCAATCCTGGCAATGTTTATTTCTTTAGCCTGACTGAAATATTCTTGGATCATTTGGCAAGTCATAGAGGATACTCTTCGTAGCTGGAACAGGCTTTGTATAGGCAGCAATGGTAGAATATACTGAAATAACACATCGTCCCATGGTATGTCAAGGAAGGAAGTCATGGAATGTTCGCAGTGATCTCCGCTGAAATATAGAACACAAAATCATGGTACATTTGACATAACCCTTTACACCGCAGATAGGCCTTTTGCTAGTATGGGTGACCAATGTAGATCCAGATCAGAAGGCACATTTGTGCCATCAGATTTAGATCTAAACTATTCCCTTCTAGGCTGTGCCAGCTGATCTGTTTATACAATGGTCACCCATGGGATAAAAACATATCCCCTGGAGAAAAGGGTCAAATTGGTGCTTCTGTGCAGTCTGATCAAGGTAAACGCTGTTTGTTATTCATCCAATAAATTCAGCAGCTTCAAGTCTGAATAACAACCACTTACACAAAGAATGAACAGATAACTAAATCAAATTCAAAAGAAGAGTGTGTAAAGGGTTAATACATGTACATTATATTAATTAATTGTGAATAATTCATTCATTAAAACATATAACTGTATCAATAATGCTGAATGGGTATACCTTTCCTCTTCTTCAGAGCCAGTACCATTTTTATCTGATTCTGAAGTGATTTCTTTCACCTGTTTGTCACCATGGCAATCCATCTTTCTCTATTTCTGTTGAAACTTCATCAGGTGGTATTGTTCTCAAAGCTGTGATGAGATCATTCTGAAAATATGAAATTCCAGTTTTTTATTATTATTCCTTTACTCTATGGAAATATTCCATGCCACCAGCATAGATCCTGATTAGTCTGCACATCTGTGCAGTTTGATCAGGACCTACAGTATTCGTTTTAGCTTCACTCAGTTATTTATGACTGTATTGTGTAAATAGTAATCTGAGTTAGTCCATGACAAAGATTGCTCAAATATTAGCTGAAATCATACAAAATTGGGAACCACAGCTTTTTGTTTTATCTTTTTTTGATGCTTTTATCCACTACGCAAACACTTTTAATACAGATCAGCTGGCATATCCCTAACAGTGTAGTTTCAAATCAGATAGCTTGGATTAGCCAGTTGATCTGGATCTACACCTGATCACCATGTGGCTAAAAGCATATTTACAGAGTAAAGTGTTAACAAAGCAGGTCAAGTTTTAACCAGTTCAGACCACTATAACAATTATGGGTGTCAGGATACGCCTGAAGTCGTACCACGATATTCTGCAATACACTAACACTGTATTGCGATACATACTATGATATATTGCTTTATGACCAAAAAGTATGGCTAAATATTAATTCACACGAGTTTTTAACTAGTTTTATAAAAAAAAGTTTTATGTCTACAGTGTTAGATGACAGATTTTAGCTCTTTAAACTGTCACAATATCACCAGCTGACCAGTAGGATGATTTTGTATCGCAATACAGTATCGTTCAACAGCATACTACAATATATCAGTTTATCGGTATATCTTGACACCCCTACTGTTTCTTTCTATACACCAAAACTGATAAACAATAGGATGGAATTGATGTATATGTTTACTTATACGCCTTTCCAATAAACAGTTTCGCAGTCCTGTACGAGTTACTTCCCGTGACAGAAAATCAATCCAAAACGAGGCTCTGCAGGATAGCTGAACGATCGGGCTAATGGCTTAAGCACATAATAGCTAACCTTATCCGCTATATTGCAGGTCTGCGTTCCTCGCCGGCGGTGAAAAAATAAGTTGCTGGTCTGTTATTCTAGCCAGACTTTTTTATGTTTACTATTTGTAAGATATTTAGATTTTTAATGATTTAAGAACATGTACCATTCTTGTTGATAGGGAGTATGAAACGCAATTTGGACAAACATAAGCATTAATTTTACCAATTATTTACAACAATTTCTTCTTAATATCTTTTCTGCTGAAAATATATTTTACTGGTGTAAATGTTGCAAATTGCTAAGGCTAGTAATGCGCTATTATCCGGAAATCGTGATATGTCAACATCTGGTTACATGATCTGTAGACAAAAAAATACAATCTGAATTTGTTCATACTTACACATTTGAACAATAGAATTGTCCTAAAAATTTAAGGCGTTTATGGTCAACAAATAAATAATTTGAATATTTAAAATGTTACGTATACTTCACAAGCAAATATGATTGATTCTGTCTTGAAATAAAAAAGGATCGGTAATCTGATTGTTTGTTGTAGAAGTATCATTCGTAGAATAAAATCCAAGGATTTAGATGCCGGCTTCCAAAAAGATGGGAATATTTATATCACAATATGGTTGAATATCCAATTTAGATTTCTTAGGTTTGACAGATTGTAATTTTGGCATAAAAGCCCAAACTCTTAATTAAACATATATAAAATGTTTTGACAAGATTTGTTTCTTATTGACGGCGTTTGTTTCTATAACGTGTCGTAATGTTGATTAAGAATCCATTTAAGTGCTAAATCAAATACATTTGCTGGCACATCCAGTAGTTAAAGGACTCCGAAATACTTAAGAATTGGGAGGTGTAGATACCTTGCAAACAGAAATTACACGATCTCTATTGGTCAATGATATCTGCCCCTTTAAGTAATTGACAGATGACCCCATGTGCGAGACAGTTTGACATGTTTATGGCATGCCGCCTTCAAAATCAATCGCCGCCGACATAATCACAACATGATGTCAGTAGTTGAATAGACACGCTAATCCGGAAACGAGACTCAATTAAGCCGTGAAGAGAACACTGCGACTGTCTGTTAGTTCAAGTCGTTTAGTGTTTAATGCGAGGAATAATGAATTGACACTTTTAGTCAGAAACCTGATTGTTTTATCAATTATTTTCAAAAATATCATGACGCTGATGTATTATTACTAATTCTAAAAGAGAAAATACATTTTTCAAAAAATAATTTTATGATAAAATTGAAAGTTGTAGGTACATATTCCCTATTACGTTATTACAGCGCGCAATCATTTTTCCTGTAAAGCAGTCACGTGACTGGACAGGGGAGGTAACCAAATAAATTCATCGAATTATTGGAAAGGCGTATACCTGCCCGTCATTTTGATAAAATGTATCATTTCCCAATCTCAAACACCTACTTATTTTGTACAACCACGGTTAAAATAACAACTACACGACTCTGTAATGTGACAAAACCTAAATGAAAGTAAACTAGAACGTGTCCTCGGACAAGGATGCCCCCACTGCTACAACAACAAGTGTAACAAAGGGCCATAACTCTGGTAAAAATGGTCGCAGTAAAAAATCTTTTTTTATGATCATCTACACATCCTGCTTGATAATCTGTGCAAGTTTGAAAGAAATCCTCCTGATAGTTAATGAGGAGTTGATGCAACAAGATTTGGGGGACGGACGTACGTATGTACGGTCGAGTGCAATTCTACTGGCCTCCCACTTCGCGAGGGGGGAGGGGGGGGGCATAAAAAGGGGCACAAATATGATAAAATACAGTCAAGAGTTATTGAGAAAAGGTGAACTTTAACAAAACACCTGATGCACGCCCGCACGCCCAACGACATACCCAATCTCATAACCACGGTTTTCCAAAGAAAACCTGGATAAAAACAAACTGTTTTTCGGATTTCGGATGCTGCCGGAAGCCAAAGCATAATGGAATTTAATTGGCCGATCATAAATCTTTTGACTAATCAGAAACACTTTTACAAAGTAATTAATCGAAGTTATTGAGAGGATTGCAGTAGTAGAAAGAAGCGTCTGATGAAAAGTGCATCAAAGCGTTCACCTATTGCTGTGCTAATTAAGGTATCTGATAAACATCAAAAACTCAAAATTATTTCTTATATTACAACGATCTAATTATTAAACCTGATTTTTTATATTTTAATCAGGATTTTCAACGCCTACGCTGATATTTTATATATTTTCGCGATCATTTTAGAGGAACATGTTTTTAATCCTTTAATATCTTTGGTGTATTTTTTTCAGTTGGTCACCTCTTCCCTCCGAGAGCCTATAATATCATTATGTCGTCATAAAAAATAAAGATATGAAATATAAAAAGATAAACTGTCAGATAAGATTTATATATGAACTAAGACACAGCCTCAATGCGAGCTCTACTGTAGTAGATCTATTAAACTCTTTTATTAAATTGGTGTTTCACTTGATGCTTCTGAATGACTTGAACTATCTTGAACCACGTTGCTTGTGGGTAGTATTTTCCTCTATACCTATAATTACTGACAGAGGAAAATACTACCAACAAGAGAAAGAAATAGACTGGATAAGATGATTGAGGACAGCGGCTCCGAATGGAAAAAACATCTACATCTACCGGATACTCCTCAACGATCAATTTCTGATTGATTTTGTTTTCTGTTTTCTAAACAAACATGCAAGCATGGATGTATTGTGGACGAAATTTAAAAATTTGAATACAATTATACTCTTGTGAGCATATATGATATATCTATGCGTGACAGGACACAGACAAATATCCACTAACATATGCACACACAAACATCAACGCACGAACATACAAATATCACACACACGTACTTCACCTGCATATGCAAATTATGCATACATACACATGAACACGCATGCTCATTCTCTGACACATTTACAGAAATATGTACGCAAGCATACACAAGCGCACACAGCAACATGACCACATATACTCGTCATTATGCACAGACATCAAAATATGTGATGCACAAATGTAGGAGAAAGCTTATTCACACATACACGCATAATTATGTGCTAACACGCATGAACGCGCAAGCACATATGCAGACACTTGCACGCGCTTGTATTGAAATAGACGCACACATGCACATACGCATGCACGCGCCCACACACACACACACACAGATGCACACACATACGCATACACATATGCAGGTACATACAAAAACACACACACGCACGTGGGCACACACACACATACGCACACACACTTACGTACACTCATATGCCGGCACATACAAAAGCAGACGCACACAGGCACATATGCACATATACGTATGCGCATATACTTACGCACGCACCTGCACACACAAATATTTAATAGACAAGAAAGTATATTGTTAAAAATTAGGTTGAAGATGTATTACAGTTTTATGTGAAATGAACTGATAAATTAACACACCTCAACTTTAGCAGGAAATAGTATAAAGACGTTGACGTCTCCGACGTCACTTCCTCATTATGTTTCTGTAAAGTAAAATGAGGTTTCTGACATAAATATTTTGATAAAGACCATAGGCCGAAACGTCAACATTTATAAAATGAAGGAAATTACTATAATGTTGTGTATTCATATTAATAAAAATAAATTAATGAATAAATATTTGGTATCTTAAGCCTACAGACGGTGTAGCGTGTATCCGTGTGATTTGGAAGCGACATGCGAGCGGAAGGCTTCGGATCACACTTTTTTTAAGTGATGGTAGTTGGACATAACATATACGCACATTACCGTAAAAGCTTGATTGCTTGTGAGCCCCCTTTTGGTGCTCAATCGCTAGAGCTCGCTTATTATGTGTTAGTACAGCGTTTTTTTTCCTTCTTTAACTACCCCCCTAAAAGGGTACCATTTCCAAATCAGACAGGAGTTTTCCCAATTCAATCACCTGACCTTTCCCAATCCCAAAAACTACTGTTCCCAACAACAAACAGTGCTGTTTCCCTAGTGCCAATAGAGTTTTACGCAAGAAATGTCGCACAGCTTAAACAAACCGTACCATACAAATGGTCCCCCACCCCCTTGGTTATAATTTCAAATGCAGATTCATTTCACATTAATTCTAACCTCAATGAAACTTTTCTTGCCAATGGAAATTATTTTTCCGTAGACAGGCAGTCATTGCATTGTCAGTAACTTAATTCTGGCATAACATTTTCATCACTAAAGGCTTTCCTGTTGAGGAACCAAACCTTATGATTCCTTGTGAAGCTGATTAAAACCCCTAGTGTGACTTTACATGAATTATGAAAAAATCCCAATTGTGTTATTTGGCGACTAATTTTTTTCCCAATTTCAAGATTTTACAACGCGAAAATTTCCCAATTATAGGGGAAGGGGACCCTTTCCCCATTGGGGAAAAAAACGCTGTATTAAGTGTTAAGTTTGTTTAAACTGCTTCTCTTGTTGGAACTAACTGCAGCTCTGCGGCCCTAATAAAAGAGAGCATGGCTTGAAATTGTTGTAAATGTATGGGTTTATTTCAGTAATACTTTGCTTTTAAATAAAGCCATAATTTACAAATGATCATAATGATACTATGTAATGATATCTTTGTTTAGAACTTCACTGAAAAATCACGACATATACCATGGCATCAGGAGAAGATCCACCAAAGTTACCACGAGGTCTCATTGGCAGGACAGGCACACCTAGTGGCAAAGGAGCACGGTAATTATTAGAATAAGGCAGACCTGGTAATTGTAATCAGCTCTAACAATTACTTTCTTTTTGAAGTAATCATTGATAAATTGTTGTATTGGTAAATCTGGGCATACTTATTAGGAAGAAAGCTGATCAAATAGGGAATGATATGATCATTAAGAGAATCATTTAATCAAGTAGTAAATAACATGATCAATTAGCAAAACACATGATCAAGTAGACTTGGTAGGAAATCATATCATCAAAAGTTATCTGTATACGTAAAAAAATAAAATTGGCTACAAAAAGTTCCTCTGTTGTCAGTGTTTCGTAATATGTAGGAAATAATACATGTATGAGGAAGGAAGGCCAGTCAGCTGTGGGATCAAACAATATTTTACATCTTGTATTTGGAAACAGTAACATGTTACTTAGGGGTTGTATATTTCGCTTACTTTATCATCACATCACCGTAGAGTTTTGTGACAAACACTAGAATAAGGGTCTAGAATAAGGATAATAAGCATGTATAAAATTTAGGGAACAATTCATGATCATTAGGGCCTCTTTTGCTTTAAGATTACCATCCATTAAGGGACCCAGAGATTTGACTTTGGGAGGAGTTCAGAAGAAAGTGTTTGTACCGAACATCCCAGCCAGGAGAAATAAGCCAAGTGAAAGGTGAGAACTATAGTTACATTTATCCATCTTTCAGGCATATTAAAGCACACTCATGTCACATATAAAAAGTAGCCTGCCGGTCAGTGAAGTTAGTAAAAAAAAATGTGTATGCTTGAAGTGTTCACATACAGAAATAAGATGGTTTGGACTGATTCCAGATTCTAAAGGTTATAAATCCCAAATAATGAAAAGTCTGCATGGGTAAATGGACAGGTTATTTGTTATGGGTAACTTGGGTAAGTTTATCACAAGCTTGTCTCCTTAACCTTTCCTTCATAGACACACTCTTTATTGCGTGGGCGAGCAGTGTAGATCCTTATCAGCCGGCAGATCCTGATCAGACGGCAAGGATGTGCCAGCTGATCTGGATCTACACTGGTTTCACATGCATAAAAATGTGTAAAAATGGAGGAAAGGGTTAATATAGTTAAGGAAGATTTGGAGAACATCTTATTGTGATACATGTATTGTGAATTGATTTGTAGCTGTTTGATACTTATTTTTGTGGATTTCAGACCTCCAAGAAGTACAGAATTAGAATCTGTATGTAAACTGATCAATATGCATTAAGAAAATTGAAAACTACAAAATAGGAACCCCACAAATATGTTTTTGTTGTCAAAATCCCCCAAAATTGTATGCCCACAGCACAAAAAAACATGGGAAAACAGTGTAGGTCGAGATCTGTGTGAACATATGTGGTCACACATGAATAAAACTAGTATATAAATTATGGAGTAAAGGATTAAAATAATTAAGAAAACATTTTGCTGGTAACTAAAGACAAAGAATACCATCAGCATATTTTTATCAAGGAACATGCTTTATTTTTTTAAGACACAACATGTTACAACATGTACATGTACTTGTTCCTCAAAAATCAGTGTATAGATCAACTTTAAATAATACCACAATGCTTAATCAACAGAACTGTTTACTTGTAGTGGAAATGGTGAACAGGCATCAACAGCTCCGAAACCTAATGATAACAAGGCCAAAAAACCCGGCTCAGGGTTCAGTGGGAGAGGAAGGGACTCTGACAGGGGCAGAGGACGAGGCAGGGGGCGCATGTCAGCCAATGTGATACAAACCCATTCCCTGTTTGAACAGGGACCAAGTGAGAAACTGCACAAACCTACAGGAGGTGAGGATAGCTGATGTTGAGTTTATTAAATCAAATGTTTTTAATGTTAATGTATCTTAAATATATCTCAGAATATTTTCCTGCATTACCTGGAACTTAAGATATCAGGGCCCAAGATTACAAACAAACAATTTTATGATCTTAGACACAGATTGCCCTTATATCTTATAATCTAGGTTTATAGAAAATAAAATTCAGACAGAACAACATAGTATTAGAATTCATTTGAGATTTATAACAGTGATAACCCTATTGGAAGTATACACAGCTAAACCTAGAATTTTCAGCATATTTCAACTGTTTACTCCATCAATAGGACTTTTATCCCAAGTGCAGTTTAATAGTGAAAGTCTAGATAGGCCTGCACATCTGTGCAACCTGATAAGGACATAAACTGTTTGCTTTTAGATTCTTTAGATTATTTCTTATTAAGAATCAACGAGTGTAGATCCTGATCAGACTCAAATTGCAGGCTAATAGGGATCTACACTGTTCACCCATCAGATAGAATATAATATAATTATTATAGAATATATTCCATGGAGTGAAGGGTTAAGCTATTTAATGTTGAAATAATTCTGTTTTCAGGAGGAGATTATACATATACAGGGGGAGGGAGAGGAGGGGGTTCATCAGGCAGTCCCAGAAAGTCTGTCAAGAGAGAGAAAACTGACGAGGAGACAAAGGAAGTTCTCGACAATCTGTTGCGAGATGATGTAAGTCAGCACTCTGTATACTGTCAATTCACTTTAATTGGTTAGGCTGTGGTATCACTTAGTCTGATTAGGTTTAGTTCTTGTCAGTTTCGTGATTGATCCACTGATGTTTACACATTTTGACACTTATACTCTTTTTGTGGAATACATTGGATATACAAGAATTTACTACTTATGAAGTTTGATTAATTTTTATCCATAACAAGATAATCATACTGTCAAACACATGTATACAAAGTTAAGTATGTTTTCCAACTAATACACTGGAAATACAGTGTGGATGAAATTTATATATATACATGTTCAAATTTACCAAAATAGATCTGTATCCCTAGTTGTCAATGTAAAAATTTTGAGATTTGTTATACCAGAGACTTCTGCCCTAAAGCTGTAAAACAATGGATCTTCTGAAAAGCTTTTGTGGTTTTTAATGTGTTTTCATTCCGAACATTTTAGTTTATATCCGGGCATGAGGCATATGATGAGGATATTACACTTATGCCAGTCAAACTGCCGTTGGAAGTCAAACAGGAAACCTCCATAAAGGTAATTTAATCAATAAGTTTAACATTATTGGAAGTTTTAAGTCGTATGTAATTCAATGAATCATTCTTATTGAATATTTGATAAGAGCATGCAAATGTTACCTAACACTTCTCGTTTGTGACATCATATACTGCTTGTACATCATATACTGCTAAGAAAATGAAATAGTTTAAATATTGTCCATGCAACATCAAAATCTAAACAATGATTATCCTCCCATGAAATACCTTTGAATAGATCGATGCTGTTTAATTGTGTCACTTAGTGCTGTGCTTTTCTTAATGTATCCTTGTGAAAATAAATTACGCCTAGTGATAAATTCTATAATATATTGCAAGAAGGAATAGCAATTTACAATGATATCCAGATTCCATGGATATTATTCACTGAATCACTGTAAGATTTATTTTAATACCAACAACAGATCCATATTCAACTTTGATGAGGTCTGAATGGCCTAGATTTTGACCTCTGCTTGGGGATTCATCAGATGTCATTGTTTTGAGCTCATAACATACTCATTATGAAAAAGATAAAATTCACAACATGTTTTCTGTCCTGATTATCATTAAGGTTTAGAAAAATCCAGTGTTAACATGCCTCCATGGTATTTTACACAAATGATAATTTGTGGCTAATTTGTCAGCATATCTACTGTTTCTTACTAGTCTTCTACACTCCAGTGGAAGAACGGAGATTTTTTTTCACTCTTTCATTAAGTAAAGATCATTTGCATTTATATCTGTTGGCTTTTAGTCAGAAGCATACACCAAAGTCAAAGTGAAGTCAGAACCCATGGAAACTGATGACACCAAAGACACTATCAAAGGTCAAGGCCTTACAGACAGCAAAGACCAGATGTTGAGAATGAAAACGGAGGAAAAACTGGTCTCATGTAGTGAACTTTTCACTGATTCAGAAAAATCAGGTAATACGTAGTACATATAGTCACTATTTACTGTACGCTGGGCATTCTTCAAATGTTGCAATTTTCACAAGTTTATGTGTACTCAGTAGCATGAAATAAGAACCACTCTTCAACAAATGACACCACCTTTTTGAAACTTTGGGGATTGATGCCAAAATGATCAGTCTAAAGCAATATTAACGTTTGAAGGAAAAATGATGTGATGTATTAATAGTTTGAAGTAAAAAGTTGAATTCCAAAACATAGCAATCTGTATCATATCGGCTAGTTTAATTTTATGTTGTTTTTTTTTTATTTATAAGAGGTTTCTTTGTAACCATGCTCACTTGTTACCATATTTTAAGTAGTTTTCTTTTTATTCAAATTGTCTAAGACATATTGGGACAACCCTTGTAGATGTATGTTTCCTGAACAAACTCTTTGGATGTATATTTTCAGAGGAAGGGCAGTTATTGTACTTCCAGTTACCCGACATGTTGCCCGGTCTCCCTGCTTCCACTGATGAAGACTTCAAGAAGAAAAAATCTTCTGAAAAGTCTGCCGATAACCAGGTGAGAACTGCTGAAATAATCCTACACTCAGCAACCAGCAGCCGTACCTCAAGAGACCTGACATGTTGCTTGGTCTCGGGGCTTGAACAAATAAACATTTAACTCGAACCTGCAGATAGTCTGATGGGTACAGTTTCACTGCTTTAAGAGCAATTGTATAGGCTCACCAAACTTTGGAACTTCGACTGACAATAGAAATGCTTAACTCATTGAACTACTGAGACTTCAGTTTTGATTACCAACAAGATCTTGAAATAAAATTGCAGGAACTACACAAATAAGAGTATCACATCTTGCTGTATTTATATGCTTGAAAAATGTTCTCTTGCATACCAGGCAAGTTTATCCAGGTGTTTTATTGAGGAAGGAAAATCCTATCCTATCTACACCTAACACTAATGCGAAATACTTATTTTCATTGATATGCCCACAAAATAAGTACCTCATTCATATTCATGAAAAACATCGTTATTTATTTGAAGAATCCTTCAAAATTGTTTTCAGGAAATAAAGGACAGTTTGAAATGTAAAATGATTGTGTTATTTTTAGGAAGATGAATTAAGCAAGAAGTTGAGTGGTTGTAATCTAGACAACTTCAGTGAAGGGTTAATAGGGAAACTGGTTGTAAGAAAATCTGGTAGAGTACAGCTAATGCTGGGAACTACATACCTGGATGTTACCATGGGAACACCATGTGGATTCCTTCAGGTAAGTATTATCTGTGTTGTTCATAAGCTTTCAATAAATTAAGTCTGTGGTACAAATGTGATTTACCCTGGCATTAAAAATGGATGCAGGGTAAGTTTAATAACAACTTTCACTAAAAAAACAATCCCCAAGTTTTACTGTTAAAAACAATTATTAGAAATTCCACTTCAGTTTGATGTTTTGTGTATATATCATAAGTAAAAGTGACTGCTTACGTCACATGTTGCTGTTCAACTGTCTTAATAAATGCAATGAGCTCACCACTTAAGGAACTGTATGTTATGATTTTTGACAGACTTTCATATAAACAGTTATCTTAAAAACAGTGAAATTTAAATGTAAAACTTACTTTCAGGATGTAGCTTGTGTGCGTGTGAATGGAGATCATGGAAATATTTCAATATTAGGACATGTAGATCAACGATTGGTGTGTACACCTGACTTTGAAACACTTCTCGACAACACATGATTTGGTGTGAAGTGGCTTAGAGTTTTATTGACTGTAAGCTGGAGAGCACACCAGGTTTTGAAACAGTTCTTGACTACACTTGATAAGGTGTGAAACGTCTGTGAGCTTTGGGTCTGTTTAATGCTGATGCGCTCTATGTGGGACTTTGAATCACTTCTTGTGGTGCTAAATGACACAGAATATGTCAGTTACCAATTCTAAAGAAAAATTGATTGGCAACAAATAGCAGGATGCTATGATTATCGACTGGTGGGCAAATCCTAATTTATGAAGTGACATTCCACAGAAATCAGACATGGCTGACGGAGTGTACTGGTAGTTTGAATGTTTGATATACTATTCAGTCTTCTAGTCTTTGACCAATTTCAGGTGTAGGGATTTTCTTTCTTTGAAATGATGTAAGTTTTAGCAGATGATCTACCTGATCGGGCATTTGTGTTGAAATAAAATACCTTAGTAACAAAATAGTCAACATTTGGAAAAACCACTACATATGTTAAATGTTTGTGTAATATAAATTTCTTTATTAAATAATGTGTTAATGTTAAGCTGTCTATTCATGCCTAACAATGTTCTTTAAAATTTGTGACTAGATGATTAGACACCACAGTGGTCACTGTCGAACACACCAGGATGAATCTATTCTTGCATACCAGGTGGGAATTTTCTACTTTTACACTGATGCTGGTAAACACCTCAATTCCCCTTCAAGTTCCACAAGAAAATGCACATCATTTTGGGATTGGTCAGGCTTTTTTTGATGCTATACCTAGGCTATACCAAGGTATTGCTTTGACCATTTGTTCAGGCTTACTAATGGATGAACATGAACATTATTATTGTGGAAATAGATGGTTCACATGCATCATATGACTCGAAGGTTTGCAAGTAACACGATGTTGGGGATTTTATTCACTGATCGTGGGTCTTAAAAAATAAAAAGAACAAAACAAAACAAAAACATATATATTAATTCATGTGAGAGTACCTTGTTTATGTCGGTATAAAGTTGTGCTCAACCTGGGGCTATGCAACATGGCCATAAATATGCATTTCTGTTCCTGCGCATGAACAGACTCGATCACATTTGTAGTATTTTACCTGTTTTGTGGCTTTCAGTCCACATCTGTTTCTGTAATTAGGTCCTTGAAGCAAACAACAATTGTAAGACATTCTTTTCAAGTTTATTGAACGACTGTCAACACATTTAACATTTACAACAGTTCTCATAAACACAAGTTGAAAGATTAACAGAAGAACTAGGCCATGTAGGCAACTGGTCTGGATCTACATTGTTCACCTTTAGATTTATTAGATTATTTCTGACCAAGAGGAGACCAGAGTAGACCCATATCTGACTACAAGATGTGCAGGCCGATGCATATCTACACTTGTCATTGGATATCAGCTATATCCCATACAGAAAAGGTTAAATAAAGTCACACATTTCCATTTTTACTTTAAAAACTATTTTAATATCATGCAAGAAACATAAAAATGTAAAACAACAATAAAATATTTTGTTAATTTATAAAAAAAATAATAAAGTAACAGTCAACAAAGAATATTGGTGGACTGTTAGGGCAATGGATAACTAGATATTTGAGCAAGTTGTGATTAGGTAACAAAACACTTAATCACAAGTCGATACACATTGTCAAGTAATAATATTGCTTCATTATCAAAACACAATAATCTGAGTTAAAACTAACCACTTGATATTCTGTAGAGTTTACAGGTAGCAACCATTGCTGTTGTTCATAATGACTTTCATGAGGTCAAAACACTAATATTAACGTCTTGTGTATAATGAGTGGATTGCAATGTTACACATTCATACACCATGGAAAATGAGGTACAGGATGCAATGTCAAAATACCTAAAATATGCCCCAGAGACAAGGGGAGGTGGCTGCAAAGATATTCAGGATTAATAACAAATGTAAAACTTTCAGTGATATCCATTATTGTTTTGATGCAGACAAACATTTTGCTGCTAAGCAAACATGAATGTGCCAGCTGCTCTGGACCTACACTGTTCACGTATGGGATGTAAGCTGTATCCATGGTGGAAACTTAGAAGAAACATAGAAGAGTTAAATGAGTTAGTCTAAAAGATTAAAAGTCTAAAAGATTTTATTTCAACCTGATTATTTACATTATTTATTATTGTTTTGTTACTTAATTACGCTATTATCATTAAAGGCTACTTCCAGTGATCATTGCACTTTTCAAACCCTTTTGCTAAAATGAAGACAATTGATTAAGTTCAATCTAAGATGTGTTTTGTATTTTTCTGTTTTATGAAAGAGCAAGTTTTATTTAAAAAAAAAACAGCATCAGGAAAAAACTGTTGAATCTTTTATAAATTGGTGGAGAACTGTGAATTTCCATGTGCAACAAAAAATGAACAAGTCATTGAAATGTTGTATACACAAACCTGTCAAGAAAATGCAACTTTCTGACATTGAAGAATTTCCAGACATCCTAAATTTCACACCATCTTTAGAAGCTTTGAATTTGTTCTACAACAAGATCAGTAGTGTCAATTAGAAGGAGAATTGATTCTTGACAAAGCTGTGCTATTGGCAAAGAGAAGTTGAGAAGAGTCAGGTGAACATCCAGTATGCGAACGAACATGGCACGGAGGACAATTCATGTAATAAGTAGTTACATTATTATGGGATTTGCTGCATTGCATAATGGATGTGTTTATAAGATTTATTTCATTTATGTTTTACTTGCTTATTTATATTTGTCTGGAGAGGAAAAAAAGCTACACAGAAATACCTGCTTTTAATGTTTGGAAAAAAAAGAGCTAGCCCAGAAGTCTATCACTGAAATCACCAGTGAGCACTAGTTCAGAAGAAGTCTATCAAAAAAATCATAACTGAGATGTCTGCGGAAAAAAAGATGCAAGTCTAATCAGGAAAGAGGAACTTTCACCGCTCGTAATGAGGTGGGAAGATTAAAACTTGCTAAAAGCCTGGGACAAGTTTGAAAGGAATGACAAACATGTTTACAGGACCTTTAAAAGCTTAGAAGGAAGATGAACAAATCTCATATTTACTTCTGTGGGTTGGAGAAAAAGGACATGATATAGATGCAACTTGGACACTGTCGGATGGAGAAACAAAACAGACTGAAACTTACTATGAAAAATTGAGGGCTCATGTTCAACCAACACTTTACCCAATTTTTGCCAGATTCAAGTTTAACAATGAAGGTGCAGAATCAATTGATGCATATGTCACACGTCTACGACTTACTGCAAGAGATTGGATAATATGATCTGAGATCGCATAGTGTTTGGTTCAAGTAATTCCAAAATCAGAGAGAAACTGATTAAAATTTGATAAAACTACACTGGATAAAGCAATTCAAACTGCTCAGTCATTTGAGTAATCTCAAGAACAGTTATTATACAAGGGTGTTTCTATAGAATGTTTCAAATACAAATCCCAGCAAACAGCATTCATGGACCAAAAGCTACTCCTCTTGACTGGAAATTTTTAAAGTGCCATCCGAAGTCCGGTCTTTTCAACCAAAGTAGCTGAAAATATGGCAAGTTCTATTTATACTATGGAGGACATCGAGGAAAACAATGCTTTGGCAAGCATAGAAGAAAGAGTTGATGTGCAGCAGTTCTCAAGGGAGAAGAATGTTACAGTAATTTGTGTGGTTTTGCTTTTTTTTTTAAATAGTGGATTCACACTAACTCCTGCTTTATTTTATTAAGAGTATACTTACAACAATAAACCTAAAGGTATATTTGCATTGATTGTAAATTAAATGTTTTGGAAGACAGGAAGGGATCTTTCAATTGAATACAGTACCCCCTTCTCATCTTGGACAATTGAAACCATGGAAGTTGATATCTTTACAGGATACCATAATGCATCCTTCACAAACACACCTTTGCCTGCTACAGCTGTACAGGTCATCAAAGGTTTCGTATTAAACCAGTTAATAAAAAGACAATGGTGAAGCTTGTTTTTTCAGATCCTGCTTTCAATGACGTGATAAACAGCAAATGTGCTACAGCACGTAGGGGTCTAAAGAAATGAACCTGGGGCTATGCTGGGTGGGATTTTCATTAATGCCCATGAACATTATCAGTTGACCAAACCCAGCCAGCATTGACACATTTGTCATACATTCAGCAATTTATTTGAATGAGAGTCTACGATATTTTATTTATTTTAAAAGAAAGTCAATCTGATTAAAATCATCTCCTAAAAACCGCTTCGCTATCAGGATCTGACGACGAGTAACTAAAACGTGCTTTTATCACTAACCCTTTGAACCAATCAGATTGTCGCCTGCAAAATCGCAAAAGTGAAAGTAAACATAGTATTTAAAACCACGGAAAATGTTTACAGCCTGTTTAATACATATTTACTGACGACACATGTATTTATGTAGTATTGCATTTATTTCTAATGTAATGACATCTTTAGATCAGTTTGTGAACCTTATAAATCATGCTTCCCGTGTTAACAATTTCTAAAAATAGTATTCGGGGAAAACCGCTATAGCTTATGTACGGTGTCTGCGGGCCGTCATCAGATCTAAGAGTTTGTCAGATGTGACTTTAGTGAGATTGAAAGAAAGTTAATATTACCATCTGGTCAAATATAAACTTGTATTTCATGAACATATTTTAAGAACGCCACTTAAAGTTCCCTTGTCATCAGTTATTTAATGATTATTATTGCCAAATGAATTTATGTGCAATTTTTATTGATTTCCAATTCTGCAATTCCACGGTTGATATCCCGAGATCTTTGGTAAGCTGAGCTAAAAACCATCTAAGACTGCTTAACTGTGCATCAATTCTTTAACAGATGCTGACACCGGGGCGAGTAGAGCAGCTCCCCTATTCTACGAAAAGTCAAGCTAAGACCGCTCAATTGTGCATCATCTTTAAATGGAAGTTATAATTATTCATTTTATTTTTATTATTATAAGTGTTGTGCATGATCTCAAACACTGCCTTTTTTGTTATTATATTATTTATTATTATTATTATTATTATTCTAACATCTGTTAACCATTTCCTCCATAGACAACTTTTACTCTACACTGTTCAATTTTAGATTCATTAGGTTATTTTGAACAGTGTAGATCCAGATAAGCCGGCATATCCATGCAGGAGAAATTGGTATGGAAAATTAATTATGGTCTGGTTTATATATATAATACAGTACTGTGAACGTTTAATGTTACAAAATTTGCGTCTATCGTGCGTCCGTCTATCGTGTATCGTGCGTCCATCTAACGTGTATCGTGCGTCCGTCTAACGTGCGTCCGTATATTGTGTATCGTGTATCATGTGTATTAAATTTTATCGTACAACATGATTAAGTTACTTACATATTCAAATTATATCATTTAATTTCAATCATTCATCTTATATTTTCATAGCATTTTCAAATTTTTAGATACCTCGTACACAAATTATACGAATCGGCAAAATCGTGTATCGTGCGTATACCGTGTATAGTGCGTCCGTCTATCGCGTATCGTGCGTCCGTCTATTGTTTATCGTGCGTCCGTTTTTCGTGTATCGTGCGTTTCGTTTGTAACCTTAAACGTTCACAGAACTGTACCATACATGTACTACTTTCTTCTACATTTAAATTAAAACTTTCAGTGAGGAACAATGTTTATTAAACAGATTTGTAAACAGCAACTCCAGTACAAGACAAAATTAACAGCAAACTCCAATACAAGACAAAATCAAAGATAGATATTACTTAACTTGAAATCATATTGTAGTCAAAACTCAAAACAAACTGAACTGCTAGCCATCCTGAATGAAATACAGCAGATTCATTAACAACTGAAATTCAATGGTCAATGTGATGCACTAATGCTACTTTCTCAATGTCACATAAACTGCAATTGAGACTAGGCCCCAAAATTATAAAACTGAGTATTGAATTCAGCCAATCAGATTATTTAGATTTGAGACTGGTCTCCAGATTTAGTTTTAAGATCTTGGGCACCGAGCATTTTCTTCACTGGAAAATGGGCCCAGCACTAGAATTTAATAAAATAGCATACTGGTATATGTTCCAAAAGAGAATAAAATAGTTAAATGTTAGATAATATTCTGGGGAAAATTGTACAATTTTAACAAAAGTTCAAAAAATGGCACCTGTGTTATATAGCCCAAACTTTAAAGAAAAGAGAACCCCTGCAAGTTACTTGAAATCTGACCAAGAAGTATAAAAAAAGCTTTGTTGGTATTTCATAGGTCACTACCCTATTTTAGGTAAAAGGTAAGGCCTAGAAACCAAAAAATACAAAATTAACAAGGAAAACAAATGGTCCCATTCTAAGATATTTCCTTTCTATTTTAACCAGTTTTGGTAGCAGAATATCAAAGCCAAATCTTGTTTCTCCTGAACTTATTTGTCATTACTGGTCTCAAAAAGACTGCACTGTTTTTACACTGTATAAAAAGTGAATTATACATCTGGTATATATTAAGTGGTAAAAAACAATTAACATTTCACTTTAAAACCTATAGTTAATCACTTAACTTTTTAAATACAACGAATTAAGATTAAATTTAATCCCATCAGAAATAAGAAGAATGAGAAATAAGAAGACAAGTGTTAACAACTCGGTGGATGATGTAGTCTGGTATCATGGAAAGATTTCTTCACACACAACTCTAACACAACAGCTCACTTAAGCTTTCTGCTCAAGGGAGCTCACTGCAATGAACAATCACATTTGATATAAAGCACCAAATAGAACTTGTAGATACTTATTAATCCTTGCCATGCTTTCTCAAATTAAATGAACTGAACTTTCTTAACCAACCATTTATCTATCATACAGGTGTTGAAAAGAAATGCAATTCCTGAATTTATTAACCAAATAGCAGTACAGATCCTGATCAGACTGTGCAGATATCACTGGTTGCAAATGCACCTAAGCTGACCTATATTATTTTTAAATACGCTTTTTTCAAGAAAGTATTAAATACACAGTTAACCATGTAGATCCTTATCAGACTTTACGGATGTGAAGGCTCGACTAGATCTACACTGGTCAATGTTAGTTCATGCATGGTTAGAATTAATAAGAATCAGTAACTTATGGAACACAAAAATTAATACTTTTCAGACAACGATTGTCCCAATCTTGAATCCAAAACAGATTCATTTAAAACCATGCTCAACAGCTAAATTGTTTACCCCAACCCCTCCCTTGCCTTCATTTTGCTGATAATTTCCTAAGCACAGTGCCTTTAATTACCTTAAGATTTGCTTCTTAGCTTTCAACAAACTGATCATTCCATTCTGTGCAAGTTAAATATTTGGTTATTTGGTACTTTTTTTTGGATCATTCTATTTTGTGCAAGTTAAATATTTGGTAATTTGCCATGTGCATATTCAAACCAAATATGTAACTGGGAGCATGACTTTAAATGAAATCTTTGGGATATTCTAATTAATAAATAAATTTGAGCCACATCAAGGGAAAATGTGTCCCTGGTGATATTTTGACATTTAAGATGTCGGCTTTTTGGAAGAAATGAACAATTAAACAGTATTTTCTTGAAAATATCAATAATATATTTTGTTACAGACCTGACCATGTTGACTAAAATAAAACTGATCTGCAAAAGCTTTTAACATCATTTTAAGAAATTATGTCAACTTCCATAGGACACATTTTCCGATTGCACCGCTCATTTCTAAATATACTAAATCAGTATCACAACTCGTCATGCTTAATATTTTTGCATATTTGGTCAAAGAGACAGTGGTCCACATGTTTGGAATAAACTTCCCTAACTTGCTTGTAGCTACATACATAGTCCTCACATGCTGGAATCAACAATGGCCGCTCATTTACATAAAATCTGATAACAAAATCATCTATACTTGGCACTGGTATATCTTCATAGTTACACTTGTATAATACCATAGCAAGGTTGGCGGCAAACGGCAGGATTTTACTGGACATGAACAGTCTGGACTTCATCTCATGGTAATTGGTCTCGAGGAGAGGTGCAGAGTCATTGAAGAAACCAAATGCTGCATATAGAGGGGCCAGAGTCTCTGTGTGACCGAAATAAAAGGTGGCTACATTTCCCCTACAAAAGAATGAAATAGGAAAAATCAATTCCAACAGATAAAATTAAAATAATACCAGGGGTGGGCAACACTGACCATACCAAATAAACTATTATATATTATATTTAGTTGCAGCTTAACTATCTAGCTATAGTCCATGTTGATTGTTTTCCCCCACTACTCTCCTCTCAACTTCCGGTGGACCAACCAAGGTCTTGCTTATTTTACTGACACAACCACAACCATTAAATTTCAAGAAGTTATCTTTTTTTCAATGATCATTTTCACAAAATTTTTAATTCAGAAAAATTGTTCATGTAAAACAGTATGCAGCTGTAATGCTGGAAATCAAGATGACCCATTGCATTAAAAATCGGTGAGAAGATCCCCAGGACATGGTCTTCTAACAGAATATTCTCAAACTGACAGACAAGTAGTATCATTTAAAATATATATGTGTATACATAATAAATTTAAATTATTTACTACCAACAATGTTCAGTCCTAAAGTTTATCATATAAAAGTTTGTAGTAATAATTACCTCTGGTTTCTGTTATTTAACAAACTGTTTATAACTGTATCTAATGTTGCAAACATATCGTTCATCAATGGACAGGCCATTTCTCCAATTATCGGATGTCCATAAGCCTTCTTCCAGTATTGCTGAAAAATCACAACCTGCTTTGAGACTTTAATTCTTAAAGCATCAAGCACATTTTATCATTATGTCATATTTGCAACAAGTATAGATCCAGATCAGCATATGCATCTGCAAAGTATAATCAGGGTCTAAACTGTTTGCTACTCTATTATTTAGTCAGTTAACACACTTCTGTTAAGCAATGCAGAAACAGAAAGACAGTTGAGTGACCGTTCATTTAATGAACGTGCAGGCAGATCTGGATCTACACTGTTGACTCGTGCAATAAAGGTGTGTCTATGGAGGAAAGAGTTAAGAGTTAATCGTAAGACATGACATTCTTTGTATTAGCAGAATTATACAAAATACAATTACTCCTGGATCTTAAATTTGTTAAGTTAAAACTTGTGATGACAGCCTTTGTAGCTTTTGAATCCATGGACAAGTCTCTCATCATTGTAGATCCAGATCAGCAGTCACATCCATGTATTCTGATCTGGACATACACTAATGGCTTCTTGTTCTGAAATAACCTGATGAATCTTAATAGGAAGCGCAGATCCTAATTTGACAGTATGGATCTGCAGGCTGATTTGGATCTACTCTTTTTACCCCTTAGATATCAGCCATATCCCATGGAATGCTTAGAGCTTCAGTACTGGTAAGCTTTTTATTATCAACAAGTTTTCTCCAATACCTTCATGTCATTGTGGTATTCTAGCACTTCTTTTTCATCATCGGTGAGGAGCTGACACCAATCATCTTTGTCCAGGATCACCATTTCAAATGTGCACCAAAAGTATATCAATTTTAACTCTCCTGTAAATTATAAAACATAAATTTTGTTTTCCATTTAATAAGATGTGTAAATTTGTAACCTCAAGTACAAGACAAAATAATGCACTGCAGCATGGATACAAGATATTCAGAAAGGGGATTCGTTTGGGGCAGTCTTTGGGCAGTTACATGACATTTTCTTACAGTCTGATAAAAAAAACAACAACATGAAAATCAAATATTTCTGCCAAAAAGGGGGTTCATTATGGACCATTGTTGCCTCTTTGTCAGAAATAACCCAATGAATTTAAAAGCTGATAGAGCAGATCCTGATTAAATGTCTCAGGTGTGCCAGCTGATCTGGATCTACACTGGTTGCCCATACAATAAAGATGAATCTATTATTCTATAGAGTAAAGGGTTAAGCATAATAAAACAAGAGTGCCAAAGTGCCACAAAATACTCCCATCAAAGAATTTGCCATTTTTTGTACTAACAAGGGCCATAACTCGGAAGTGGCTGAAGGGATTTGGCTGGTTATTGAACTTGGCTGAGATATTATGCCCATAAACATTTTCCTAAAGTTTCATCAAATTCATGAAGATCGGTCAACAACTGTTTGAGTTACTGAGCAGACATCGCCTGACATGGGTGTTCCCATAATACAACCTGTCTTCAACAGGCATATAAAAAGCATTATAATGTGTTGACATTGTGCTATTTAATTATCAGTAAATGTTGGTTTTACTTTAAATTACTTGCCAGAAGTTATCTCCGCATGTTCAATGCCAAGCCTCTTTCGAACATTTTCAGCTACCTGTTTCATTTCAGGACTGTCTTTAAATCTTTTATGATGAATCATATGTGTTCTATTATTTTCAACCTGTTCAATAAATTTCTGACATTTTGTATGAAATCTTAAAATATCATCATTTATTTCTGGTTTTAAATTGTCTTGAGCTTCATGCAGTATTACTTCTGTAAGGCCCTCATAAAAATTGTCAGCACTTTCTGTACATCTTTCTTTACTTGACGAGATAAATTTCACATCGTTTATTGCCCCATCAAACAGTTGCCACAAACGTTTGGCATAACGCTGACCAAGACCATAATGTTCCTCTTCTCCCTCGTCGACAAGCTGTTTTTCTTCACTTTCCGGAAAGTCATTTTCCCATGTGCTTAAAAATTTTAAATCGTTGGATTTTACAATGAGTTTCAGTTTTTGATGTAACGCAGTCATTTTTCTAATGTCTTTGTACCCAGGATATCTGGCGCCATGCCTCAAGAACACTTGAGCGTTCACCGCAACACAATGCTTTTTTTCGTATTTCGTACTCATCCATTCATTTTCATCAACAACTTCACTCACGTCATAAACCCAGGAATATGCGGTTTTTGTCGAAAATATATCTCTACGGAATGGTGAGCAAAATGAAAGAAACGTCAAGAAAATAATCAAAGTTGTTTCGGACACGACCGAATCCGCCATTTTGCTTTGAGTGATGCACAAGTCCGATAAATTGTTTCAAATAAAAAGGTATATTATTCTCCTCCACATAATTAATTATTGTAGTTGATTTGTTCCTTGTACAAGGAAATGCTATTTTATTTTAATTTACTTTATTTTACAGATTAAGCCTTTCAGAAATGTGCATCACTTCAAGCCGGCGGTGAAGGTACCAGTTGTGCATCTTTCCAAAAATCCGTACGTGGCAATATGTGAAAATCTAAAAACGAGTATTTTTCTACTTCCTAACTTTTAAACACATAAAATTGACTATAAATATGTATTATTTTGTATAATACGATTATTTTAACTGTATTCAGCCCCATGGACCAGTTTTGTATAAATGAAAGCAAGACATAATTCGATCCCAGGACATTTCGACCCCAAGATAATTCTGGGGACATTTCGACCCCAAGACGTTTCAGACCTAACACTGATACATTTCCACCCAATGGCAATGCGTTGAGCCATTTTGACGAAGTAGTCGCCCGAGCCATTCCACGTTTGTTGGGCGAGTCAGTTAAGGTTAGAGTAAAGTACGGGGTTCCAGCAAACCCACTGAACCCCACTCTGGATCTGCCCCTGAAAAAATATGGCAATGTCCTCTCTCTACCTCTGGCCAACCCTCTGACTATTCCGTCAATAGTTTTAAATGTAGAAATTTGGCAGATCGACCCTGCAGTCATAACATCCCCAAGTCATATGTCCCCAAATCAGTTGAAAAGAACCCCACTTCTTGTCGAAACGGTCCAACTGATATTTTTCAAAAGGCAAAATGTCTCCATTTTCAATCAAAACTTTTAACTTAAAATTAAAACTTCTGCTTTATTTCTTCCTAATGATGTTGAAATTTTCCCAACTTGATGGTCTAAGATCTTTCCTGCTTTACCTTATTATTTCCTCTTTTGTATCATTTAACTGAAACAGGTGCTGAAACAAGAAGTGCTGTTTGACTGATTGCGACATAGAAGTTTCCAAGATGTTTGTTCTGGTAGACATGAAAGACACTGTTCGCATCCAGCCGTGGCTGTTTGATCAAGACGTAAATGAGGCTATTGTTAATGCTCTCAATAAGAAGTTTGCAAACAAGGTATAATAAAATATGAAAACCAATTTACCACTTTTAAGGTGGTAAAGGTATTTTCTTCAGCTTATAAGAAGTTATACAGTCTTTTCAAGCAGGAAAAATAACATGCATGAAACAGTTGTTAATCTTTTTGCAGTCTCAATAAATTTCATTGAAATCATGTTGCATTTTTCAAGAAATTTTACCATTACCTAATACCATTCATTTAGTCTTTAAAAGTGATGTGCAATTGAATCTTTATATATAATATACATAAAATGGTATGGAAAAGACAAATTAGCTTAGTTATCTCACTTCATTTTTTGCAACTTATAGTTTCTTAACATATAAAATAATGTAAACTGATGTTTGTTTCAGTTCACAGTTGCCTTTTTATGGAAACATCTTCAACAGCTGAAGTAGATCATTTTGCCCTTTTGATACAGCTTAATAAGGATCTACACATTTTTGTTTGTGTTTAGATTATTTCTGACTGAGATAAGAAGAATTACAAGGATCTAGACCAGACTACATGGATGTGCAGGCTGATCTGGATCTACAGTGGTCTCTTAAGACAAATCAAATGAGTATAAGGTTAATACCTCAACTGGTTACTACAATAAAAATGTCATGGTTCTTGATTTCCCACTATGTGTACTGTTTTTTGCATATAACGATAAATCTAAATATTTCAGTGTTTTTCTGTTGAAGGTTGTACATAATGTTGGGTTGTGCATAGCTCTTTGGGATATCCAGAAGTTAGAAGACAGCTATATCTTTCCTGGAGATGGTGCACATCATACAATAGGTAAATTTCAACTACACCATTTTACCAAGGGCAATCCAGTTTTTCCAAATAATGTTACACTGTTAACTGCTGAAATAACATATGAATATTGCAGAGTGTTGTTGGTCCTTCCAAGGTACCCAACAATGCCTAACAAAACATGTGCAGGTCTTCCTGCTGTACCGAAAGTTGGTACACTGTATCTGTTGGCTGGAATACAAATCACTATGAATGCTTTATAATTGAGGCTCATCAACACAGATAAAACACAGTTGTTTTAGTGGATTCTCCTTATTGGTAACAGTAATAGAGCAGAGTAGCATTTTTTCAGGAATAGTTCCAAAGTGATAATTTACTTTTACTTTGAATGTATTTATATTTGTGGCCATGGGGCTATAAGATTGGTTGTATTCAATTTTCGAAGAAGATTTTGTGGTAAAGTAAATGCATTTATCTGCACTTGAACTCTACTTATTTATTACTCCACAAACAATAAAGACATGTATGTGAAATGAATAGCCAGATGAAAATATGTCCATTAATTTCATATTTCACTCAAGATCCTTCATAAATGCTATTTGTGTCTAGGAAAGTTGGAAATATGATTCCTTTCTTTTTCTGTTATCAGTGTATTTCCGTTATGTTGTGTTCCGGCCTTTCGTGGATGAAATTTTACTGGGTAAAATCAAGTCCTGTAGCAAGGAAGGGGTCTTAGGTAAGAATTTTATTATACTTAACACTCTAATTGCCAATAGAACTATAGCGACTTAGGACTTTTGCTAACTTGTGACACACAGTAAACTATGCGGTTCATAGTCTGTGCCACCACTGTAGACCCAGATCAGCCTGCATATCTGAGCACTCTGATCAGATCCTGTGTGCTATTTAGTTAGAGAAGCCTTCTTAATGCATGTAGAAATCAGACATGCTGGGTCCTTTTCAGACCAAGTAACTGCAATTTGATCAGAATCTTCACGTTTTCCAAAGTCCCTGTTTTTCCTATGTTGTGATACAAATCATTACGCATAACACTTTTGAATGGAACTACAATGATAAAGGACTTGTGCTAATTTTTCAAGCCGCAGTCCAAATCATGTGGATGTTGTTCTTTTGAAAATAGAGTTTTTGTTGAAACATCAGCACAGATTTAACTGTAGGAAATCAGAAAATTCAAAATGCCTAAATATTTAGTCTAAGGGTATATTTTTCATATAATAATATAGTGTTCTGATGAAGTGGTTTAAAATTGTATCCACAAGTTCTTGTATCATGTTTGTCTTAACAGATGTAAAATACAATATATATGATATATGTCTTTACACAAAACTCCGAAAATGACTGTTTTGAGTGCTAATTATATTGTTTGCTTTCTTATATTGCTAATAATTTTAGCTGCTAATATAATTATTAATATAATGTATATACAGTCGAACTGCGATGGCTCGAACACCATTCGCTCAAACACCACCATTCTCTTGAACAGTTCGTCCGGTCCCGAACTAGACCTCTGTATTTTCTATATTGTTCTACATCTGATTGCTTGAACTACCCATAACTCGAACAGTCGAACACTAATCAAGGTCCCGACAGTTAATTTTCAATGTTTTGACACCCCTTGGCTCGAACAGATTGTTACCGGTAATCACCAAAGGTACGAACAAGGCGCGAAAATGTCTCGCCAATTAGGACGATGCGCTTTTTAATTAAGTCGTGTAACTGACACAATAAAGCGGATGAAAATATTTTGATTGTTGTGCTAATTTATACCGCACTAATCATTTTAGAAAATTGTAATTTGTGTTTTGTATTTATAAAACTAATTAGAAAATTTTTTAAAAAGTTTTGTTTTCTAGAATTCAAATCCAATGTCATCTCAGATGTTGAAAAGGGGGAAAATCGATTTTTATTGAGATAATACATTAAATACATTAAAATAAGAAATATTATCAATTGTTATGTGTTTGCTTAGTTTAGTTAACAGAAACCCATTCTCACATACCAACCACGGATTGCTCGGACTACCAATGGCTCGAACAAATCTGCAGGTCCCGTTGAGTTCGAGCCATCGAAGTTCAACTGTATATTGTAATATTAAAAATTATTCTCCATGTTTCAGTGACAATGGGATTCTTTGATGACATATTTATTCCCGCTGACTCAATGCAAGAACCAACTAGATTGTATCCTTTCAAATAAGACAAAATTAATCTGCAGGTAGTTACCTCCCCTGCCCTTCTAGAGATCTGG
Source organism: Corbicula japonica (assembly GCA_038501625.1). NCBI lineage: Eukaryota > Metazoa > Mollusca > Bivalvia > Venerida > Cyrenidae > Corbicula > Corbicula japonica. Next base: position 1,840,391 of record JAZAYU010000108.1, on the reverse strand, counting down.
GTAGTGGTAGATGTCCACTGCTTACCAGATAGCTGTGGTTTGTGGATTTGATTCCAAACAAGTCAGCAATTTTCTTTGATTATTTACCAAAGTTATTCTGTCAGAGAGTTGTTATTTTGCCACCTTTGTTTCACTGATTGTCAGGTGGCAATTACTTTTTCATGTGTAATGGATATGGGCGGGTGTGACTTTACTAGTAGAGTGCAATGATTCAAAATGAATCATTATTTTGGCTAACAATTTGATTTTTTCAAAGCACAAGACTATATTCAACAATGTAGCAATCCACAGTCAACTCTACAGGGTCTACCTTCTGAATATTGATTATAATATCTTGGTACTCTAAAAAAAGTTCATGAGTACAACACAAGTGTTCTAATGAGCACACATATAGTTATAATACAGTCTGAGTTGCCAGCAGTCAAGAAAAAGAAAATTACTATATAATCTCTATAATTTGTATTGACCTTAACAATTAAGTGACGAGAATGAGCAGTTATGGGCGTGGGAGTATCAGCTTGAGGATGGTAAGCATGATCTCTTCATGGACATAGGAGAAGAAATCAGGTAAGATTCTCACACAGGTTTGTTAAACTATGGTGAATCTGAGCTGGCAGAATAACAGAGGTTTAGTAATTCAACCACTAGTTATATGAGTACATGTACCAGTAATTTGATGTTTCATTTACACTACTTGGCTTGAATTCGGTTTAATATAGTTCACCTGTCTCTAATTTTAAAGTACTTTCTTTAAGAGATTGGCTTTGGTTGTCAGAAAAGGGAGAAGTTCTCCAATAAAGGGTCAGTAAGGATTTTGACTGTCATTATGAAACATACAAAGAAAAGCTTTTCCCTTGACTGAGCAGAAGGAGAAGTTCTTGACTTTTGGGAGACTATTTCTCGAAAGTCTCCTTCATGTCAAACTGTTGATGAAATATAGGTAGAGAACAATGAAATATTTAAACTTTCTGTGTAGAATTAGAATTGTTTTGGTTGCCTGGTGTGTTTCAATAACTCTATGTTGTTGAGAGTTGTAAAATAACTGTAGAATTAACATAAAAGAACTCATCTTGAATCTAATTTTGTGGTATTACATGTTTAACATTGCTGCCTGTGCTGTAGGTTTAGAGTGGTAGACAATACATTTGTCGATACAACTCCTGTGGGACCAGAGAATGTTAACAAAGATGCAGAGATTGCAGAGCCTGAAATCAAGAAATCCCCATACACTATAACGGTAGATTATTTCTGTTAAGTATTGTTAAATATTATATTATCATATGTTGAATAAATGATTCTAATACCATTTTGATTTAAAAATAATTTTATCTCTCTGGTAATACCATTTCTTTGAAATTTTCATAATTATTTGTCCAATCAAGGGTTAACATTTTTTAAAGTCTGGTTAATTTCCCTTCATTAGTTGCAGAGATTATGTTCTTCATCAGTTGCAAAGATTATGCCCCTTCATCAGTTGCAAAGATTATGCCCCTTCATCAGTTGAAAAGATTATGCCCATTCATCAGTTGCAAAGATTATGTCCCTTCATCAGTTGCTAAGATTATGTCCCTTCATTTGTTGCAAAGATTATGTCCCTTCATTAGTTGCAGAGATTATGTTTTTCATCATTTGTAAAGATTATGTCCATTCATCAGTTGCAAAGATTATGCCCCTTCATCAGTTGCAAAGATTATGTACCTTCATCAGTTGCAAAGATTATGTCCCTTCATCAGTTGCAAAGATTATGTCCCTTCATCAATTGCAAACAAAATTTCCCTTCATCAGTTGCAAAGATTATGTCTCTTCATCAGTTGCAAAGATTATGTCCCTTCATCAATTGCAAACAAAATGTCTCTTCATCAGTTGCAAAGATTTATATTTTCATTTTTTTTCGAATTCATATTTCTTATCATTATACAGCAAAACATTGGTAGAATTAACTTCTTTTTAAATACTTCTGGAATGTATTGTTTGAGAGGCAGTTGTTCTTAAGAGGGAAATTCCTATAAAGATTGAAAGTGTGAGGAATAAAATTGATGAATGTAGTGAGAAGCGTTTGTTCTTTGGCAAAAAATTAGATGTCTTTGACATTGTTTTGTTAACATATTGCCAAAAGTACTGCAAATTTATTAATATTTGTGGGGTACTAATGTATTGATGACCATATTGATAAGATAAAATCACAGTTTCAATGTCTCTTTTATAGTTTTGCACCATTTTCCATCTGGAAAAAGTCCTCTTTTCAGTTCAAGGGGTGGTCTTAATTGAGGGGCTTCACTGTACTGAAAGATATGGATGGAGTTGAGTTTTTTAGTGTCGGAAATAGAGGTTTCACTATATTGTTTTTTTGCAGGCATCTACAAGTGAACCTGGACTGGGGCTTCTATCCTGGTGGAGCTCATGACAAGGGAGATACTGATATCTTAATGACAAAGTGATGACAGGGCGGTCTTAGTGACATTACAGATCAGCTCAAGTGATAACACAGCTGTATAGGGACATCACAACTCTGTTCATGTTATACTACTGCAGCTGTCTTGGAAAAAGCTCTATTTAAGTGGCAACACACATGTCACAGTGTCATTGCAGCTGTATTCATGTTATACCAAAGCTATCAGTGACATCAAAACTGAATTTGATTTATAATACAGCTGTGTTAGTGACATGAACGCTGAATCCAAGTGATAATACAGCTGTGTTTGTGACATAAAAGCTGAATTCAAGCGATAATACAGCTGAGTTAGTGACCCCCCCCCCCCCCCCCCCCCCCCAAAAAAAAAAACAACAAAAAAAACAACAAAAAACACCTGAATTCAAGTGATAATACAGCTGTGGTAGTGACATCAAAGCTGAATCCAAGTGATAATACAGCTGTGTTTGTGATGGCAAAACTGATTTCAGTTGATAATACAGCTGTGTTAGTTACATCCCAGCTTAATTCGAGCGATAATACAGCTGTGAAAGTGACATGGGAGCTTAATTCTGGTGATAATACAGCTGCGTTTGTGACATCAAACCGGAATCCAAATGATAATACAGCTGTGTTGGTGACAACAAAAGTTGAATTCAAGTGATAATACAGCAGTGTTAGTGACATCTAAGCTGATTTCAAGTGGTAATACAGCTGTGAAAGTGGCATGAAAGCTTAATTTAAGTGATAATACAGCTGTGTTGGTGACATCAAAGCTGACTCATAGTGGAAATACAGCTGTACCAGCGACATGAACGCTGTATTCCTGTGATAACACAGTGGTATTAATGACATCCAAGCTGATATCAAGTGATTACACAGCTGTATAGGTGAAATTTAAGTGATACAGTTGTATTCAAAGAATGTTTCTGGCAGTGTCTCGCTACATGTAGATAATTCATGGAAACATTTCTTACAAAGCTGTAGGATATTGGCACAACTTTATAATTGCTTTATTTCAGCGGTGCCTGGCAGTGTGAACCATACTGATCACACAGCTTCGTAAATACACCTAAATGTATTTAGGTGACATTTTTATTCACTGACCTAACAGTTTGTTTAACCCTTTCCTCCATAGACACACCACTTTATTGCATGGGCGCACAGTGCAGATCCTGATCAGATGGCATGGATGTGCCGGATGATCTAGATGTACACTGGTAGCACATGTGTAAAATATGCATATATATGGAGGAAAAGGTTAAAGAGATTAAGATAACCGCTGAACTAAGGGTGCAATCACAGCTGTGTGAATGTTAAAAATATAGCTGAATTAAAGTTGTGTTCCTGTGCTTACATTCACAATAAACATTGAGATTTCAAAGAAATTACAAATGAATTGTTTTGCAAACTGGAAAAGTCATTAATTTACCTTTCATAATTACAGCTCTTCACCCTTTCCTCCATATATACACATTTTTTCTCATGTGAGACAAGTGTAGATCTAGATCAGCAAGTACATCCCTGCTGTCTGATTAGGATCTGCACTGGCCGCATCTTGGTCAGAAATGACCTAACAAATCAAAAAGTGAACAGTTTAGGTCCTGGTCAGACAGTACGGATGTGCCAGCTGATCTGGATCAAAACTGTTCGCCCATGCAATAAAGGAGGTTGCACCGAATTGAACGAGGTTGCACTGAACTGAATGAGGTTGCACCGAATTAAAAGAGGTTGCACCAAATTAAACGAGGTTGCACCGAATGGACGAGGTTGCACCGAATTATACGAAGCTGCACCGAATTGAACGTGTTGATGCATTTAATTACTTCAGAATAAGCTCTGTAATGTCATTCCACTGAATTGAATAATTTGATGTCTTCTATTAGGAGTAATATTGCTGCCTGGTTTGTAAATACACCGAATGGAAGCACATTTTTTGGTGTGTTTTTTTTTAGCTCACCTGAGCACGAAGTGCTCATGGCGAGCTTTTGTGATCACCTGATGTCCGTCGTCCGTCCGTGCGTCGTCAACTTTTTCTTCAAATGACTTCTTCTCCTGAACTCCTGGGCCAATCTTGCTGAAACTTGGCAGGAATGTTACTTGCATGAAGCTTTACCAAAATTGTTCAAATGGTTCCAGTCCATTGCCTATCTAGGTCACAGAGGATAAAAATAGATTTTGAACATGAAATTTTTAAAAATCTTCTTCTCTGAAACCGTAAGACCTAGAACTTTGATATTTGGTGTGTAGCATCACCTAGTGGTCCTCTACTAAGATTGTTCAAATTAAAGCCCTGGGGTCAAAATTGGCCCCGCCCGGGTGGGGTCATGTGTTTTCCTTATAAATATATAGCAAAAACTTAAAAAATCTTCTTCTCCAAAACCGCAATGGCTAGAAGTTAGATATTTGGCATGAAACATTGTCTAATGGACCTCTAACAAAGTTGTTCAAATTATGGCCCTGGGGTCAAAATTTGCCCCGCCCCAGAGGTCATGGGTTTTCCTTATATCAATATATAGCAAAAACTTAAAAAATCTTCTTCTCCGAAACCGCAATGGCCAGAGGTTAGATATTTGGCATGAAACATTGTCTAATGGACCTCTAACAAAGTTGTTCAAATTATGGCCCTGGGGTCAAAATTTGCCCCGCCCCAGAGGTCATGGGTTTTCCTTATATCAATATATTGCAAAAACTTAAAAAATCTTCTTCTCCGAAACCGCAATGGCCAGAGGTTAGATATTTGGCATGAAACATTGTCTAATGGACCTCTAACAAAGTTGTTCAAATTATGGCCCTGGGGTCAAAATTTGCCCCACCCCAGAGGTCATGGGTTTTCCTTATATCAATATATAGCAAAAACTTAAAAAATCTTCTTCTCCGAAACCGCAATGGCCAGAGGTTAGATATTTGGCATGAAACATTGTCTAATGGACCTCTAACAAAGTTGTTCAAATTATGGCCCTGGGGTCAAAATTTGCCCCGCCCCAGAGGTCATGGGTTTTCCTTATATCAATATATTGCAAAAACTTAAAAAATCTTCTTCTCCAAAACCGCAATGGCTAGAGGTTAGATATTTGGCATGAAACATTGTCTAATGGACCTCTAACAAAGTTGTTCAAATTATGGCCCTTGGGTCAAAATTGGCCCCGCCACAGGGGTCGCCCATTTTACATATAATTATATAGGAAAAATCTTGTAAAAGTCTTCTTCTCTAGAACCATAACACATAGAGCTTAGAATTTTTACATGTAACATCACTTTGTGGACCTTTACCACGTTTATACATATCATGACCCCAGGCTCGAATTGGCCCCACCCAGGGGCTTATCAATTTTTACATAGAGCTAAATAGTAAGAACTGAAGACATGTAGAATGTTTGCTAGTGTCAAACTACACCCCTTGTTCTCTGAAACTAATGCGACTAGACCTTAGATATTTCGTGTTGAGTATTGTAAAGAGACCCTTTACCAGCATTATTTAAATGTTGGCCCTGGGGTAAAGCTGAAAGTACTTTTGTACTCAGGTGAGCGATACAGGGCCATCATGGCCCTCTTGTTTATTTCTTCCTCGATTTGAATGTAGTGTGATTGAATTAAAGCAAATTTTTCATTTTGGCGGTGTTGGCTGTACATACATATCTCCAAAAACTGATGCGCAAATGACTTAGATATACATTATCATCGTTAATGAATTAGAAAATTATCATATAATTGTTTTCCAACAAAATGCCTTCTGTTATTATTATTATAATAAAAATTATTATTGTTCTGTTTGTAAACTACACCAAACACACGATGACAAAGGTCAGAAGGGCTTTAATTGGGACGTGTCACGGGAAAAGGTGACTGAGGGATTACCGCCTTAGAATGGTTAGCTTCAAAGCGTATTTGCCAATTGGGTTTAAACCAGGTTCTGGGCTGCACTAACCAGGCACTTGCTCCGCCTGGTTCTCATTCGTAGAAACCATACAATTAGCCTCGATCCACCCACCTATACTCCAAAGAGCAAGGAACTAAATTGCATTGTCAAGAAAAAGAAGCGTGTACTAAATGGCCTTGCCGAGACCTGTTAAATCAGCAAGTTCCAGATGAAAATAATTGCTATATTGTCGTCATAACTCTGGAAGAACATCGCAGACCTTTTCAAGATTTAGCCAAATTACCCGTTGGCGTTTCTTGTCGGAAAGTAATTTATTAAATAATTATTTTGGCTTTCGCACTTTGCTGTTTGTTTCATAGGAAATTATTCATCATTAAATATCAGGGAAAGTGGGTATAGCTGCAAATATTTGTCTTATTACTTTCATTATTTGCATTATGATTTGTAATAGTCTAAAGGATTGTGCAGTATTTGCCTTCAATCAGATAATTATCATTTTGACACAAATCCGTTGCACAGTCATGCAAGATATTAACATATATGTAAAAAAAACTTTATATGTCCTGAAAATATTGCAACATCGATTTGATCGTGTCTAAAACACCAATTAATGAAAGAACGGCTACTTTTGTCACAAAACAGGCTCCCGGTAAAATTTTTAAAATTTCACCGAACAGGTTATTGTACAAGTGTTGGGTTAAAATACATTCTATAAGAATATCTAAGTGAATCCTCCCCTTAGCCTGTATTCCTAAAAAATCTCCCCGTACATTCAATCAGTGCTGTTATAAGTCACAACATTCAAAAGTCCGAGTCCAAAGGTTATTGAGCATAAAAGTTACGCTTGTAAATACAACTCGTATTCAACTGTTTTAAATATTTAAAGGGTTTCAAATATTCCAGACAGTAAAGCATTGGTTATTGTTCATTTCCCATTAGGATATATATCTATGTCCCACAAGGGACAGAAATCGCCGTGAAATCTCCGTGCAAGCGCCACTGTCAACCACAGCGTTTGCACTGCGACCTCTGCGCGCACGCGGTAATCCTGAGGCGTTTAAAAAGAGACCTTACTGCGTTGCTACTGTGACCTTACGGCGACCCCAGTGCGCTCTTTTCATAATGCCGAGCTACGGCGTTTGCTTTTGTGCATGCTCAAAGTGCGCGGCGTCGATAGGCGTTCTATGACATCACATATTCCCAACGCGTCTACTGGCGATGCCACTATGTTGCTGCGGCGATGATTGGATCATACTGCGCGCACCTTGGCGTTCTTGGACGCCATGGGATCGCTGGAAAACGCGGCCCTACTAAGAGGATAAGATACATTATTATAAATAAAATAATTATAATAGTATAATAAAATGGTTTAATTTATAATACACAAGATACGTGAACATCAAATCTGTTTTGAGTATAATATAATTTGGAAAAAATAACATTAGGCAAAAGTTTCTCATCAATTTGAACAAACAGTCACCTTAACAGTACTATTCTGCCTATAACTCAACGCACGAAAATGAATATAAATGCTTACATCAAACAATTTCTAATAATGAGTAATAAAAACACTTAGATCGCCGCCTTATCGGCACTTATTTACATTATATTACTTAAAGAAGAAAATGAAAAGTGCCACAAACACTTAAATACTTATACGTGTAAGCACAACATAATATTATTAAGAAGAAACGTCTCCAATAAATAAATTAATACAAGTGGATCTATCTTGCTACACCAGCATCAATTTTACTTGGTCCAGAAACAATAAAACATAGAAGAGATTCGGGCTGAAGGTTATGAAACTGAGATTGGAAACCAGTCTCAAATCTCAAGCATCTGTCCAGTCGCCATTTCAGCCAATCTGATTCTTGAGATTTGAGACTAGTTTCCAGGCTCAGTTTTATAACCTTGGACATCGCATACACTTTGTATAATCTTAATTAATGCCACCTACTGTTACTCGGAAGAATTTTAATGCCACCTACTGTACCTCGGAAATTTTTTTCCAGAACGTCTTTTATGCAATTACTTGTTGATGTAATTTTATAAAGTTTATACCTCGCAAAGTACCTACGTACCTTTTGTAAACTGAAAAAATCGCATGTTTAACTCGTCTGTTCGAAGAATATGTCGTGATACTTACTTTTTCGTCGGCGTCGCTGTCCTACTTTGGTTAATATTTGCGTGCACTCTCATTATATCTTGCAAATTACTATACTTACAGCCTTCAAATTTGGTACACTTGTTCACCATGATAATCTCGAATATTCCATGAACCATAATTCTAATTCTATTATGATTAAATTATTGCTCTTTTTCATCTAAGAATATAAGGTTAAAATTTGCACGCAAGTTGTTGTACAAACACATAACTTTCATACTACCTTATATATACTTTAAAACTTTGTACACTCCGTCAGCATCATATCTCGGGTTGATTTACCAAGAACCACAACTCTGCCTTGCTTTTTGATAACATTATTGCATCTTTTCACTTTTTGTACTAATACCTAACGGTTAAAATTTGAATGCAAGCTCACAACTTTTATAACAGCTTTGAAACTTTGTACACTTGTTCACCACCATAACAGTAAAAAATCCGGTTGGTTTGTCAAGTACCATACTTCTAATTTGCATTTTGATTGAATCACATCCCTTTTTGTACTTCATAAATCTGAAATTTAGGGTTAAATTTTGTGTCCAGGTTCCTTTGTTAAAATGCTAAAGCAAAGTATCAGAGGTTAAAAAATGACTTACTCTGGTGAGGTGTCGAGTGGTTAAGGGGATGGGCAGGGGGATAAAATTAAGGGTTGACGGTGCGCGGATTCAGGTGTGTCTAAATCCAAACCAACACACTATTTTCGTTTTTTTTGTGGGGGTTGGGGTGGAGGATTCAGGTACCTATCCACTTGCCATCCTTCCCCCGCCCGCCCTTCCTTTTTTTTACTTTTTCATTTTTATGTTGTTTTTATTTTTCAGAACTTACACCAATAAAACACGCTTGGGGGATGGATCAGGTTTACCCTTCTTCAAAATTTTATTGTTTTTTTTTCTTTTAAACGTATAAACAGTTGACACTTTATTACAAATATAATAACTATTGACTGTTTAACTGGGATTGGCAGAAGTTATGGTCCATTATTTTATGTTTTCGTTTTTTTTTCTTTCAAAACTCACATCAACAATATTAATTGCGAACATATAAACTAATCTTTTAATAATAAGGCTATAGCAAAACTTATACACAAATGACACATACTTTAATAAAAATTGGTGATGGCAGAGGGCGTGTTGTGTCAAGGTTGTCTGGGTGGGGTACACCCTCCAAAAGTTTTAAAACAATTCATTTAATTTATCTCTTAACTTAAACCAAGTGTTGTTGGGGTGGGGTAGGATTAGATCATACTCTTGACTAACTCCAGGTTGAAATGATTCCCTATTTAAAATGTGTTTTAATATAGCATATCTGCTTGTTCAATTTCCAACCTTTCGAATATTTGAGCATGCTGTCTTTTCCTACTTGCTCTTGTATTATTTGAAATGAAAAAAAAAACGGTTTTGTGAGTGGTTAGAAAAAAACTTATCCGATGTAAACTCAATGAAAAAGTCTGCAGTACAGTATGCTGTTTTGAGATTTCTTAAATCGTTTTACAAATTTTGTTTTCAAATGTACTAAGGTGTTTGACTCCTACTAACTCCTACAATAGTCTTCCTGTACAATTTGTAGAATAGCACTTGTTACCATAACTTACAGATATTTCCTGCTTTTAGCTGTAATAGTCTTCGTAATTGATTGATATTACAATTGTCTACGAACACAATAAGTGTGTTTATTATTTGCTTAATAAACTTACTAGTAATCAAAACGCCAACGTGACCGGCAATTGCTAAAATAACCTGATTCAAAAATGTTAAATAAATATTATACTTGAAAACTAAGCAAACCATATAGTTTAACAAGTCACATAAGTTCAGGACCGACCAGGTATTATATTTGTTCAACTGTTGCATTTAGAGCTTTCCCCCCCCCCCCCCCCCCGTAAAATTCCTTTGAAGATAAACTTACAGGTAGTCTTTTTCAAACACTCTTTTAGGTATAAAGCTACAAGTGCTGATAGACTGTAGCTGCTAGCTTGGCTTTAGCTTTTGAGGATAAACATTTGGGACTGTCGCTCATAGCGTTGCTTTAGCTTTTGAGGATAAACATTTGGGACTGTGGCTGCTAGCTTGGCTTTAGCTTTTGAGGATAAACATTTGGGACTGTGGCTGCTAGCTTGGCTTTAGCTTTTGAGGATAAACATTTGGGACTGTGGCTGCTAGCATTGCTTTAGCTTTTGAGGATAAACATTTGGGACTGTGGCTGCTAACATTGCTTTAGCTTTTGAGGATAAACATTTGGGACTGTGGCTGCTAGCTTGGCTTTAGCTTTTGAGGATAAACATTTGGGACTGTGGCTGCTAGCGTTGCTTTAGCTTTTGAGGATAAACATTTGGGACTGTGGCTGCTAGCTTGACTTTAGCTTTTGAGGATAAACATTTGGGACTGTGGCTGCTAGCTTGGCTTTAGCTTTTGAGGATAAACATTTGGGACTGTGGCTGCTAGCGTTGCTTTAGCTTTTAAGGATTAATATTTGGGACTGTGGCTGCTAGCTTGGCTTTAGCTTTTGAGGATAAACATTTGGGACTATGGCTGCTAGCTTGGCTTTAGCTTTTGAGGATAAACATTTGGGACTGTGGCTGCTAGCTTGGCTTTAGCTTTTGAGGATAAACATTTGGGACTGTGGCTGCTAGCTTGGCTTTAGCTTTTGAGGATAAACATTTGGGACTGTGGCTGATAGCATTGCTTTAGCTTTTGAGGATAAACATTTGGGACTGTGGCTGCTAGCTTGACTTTAGCTTTTGAGGATAAACATTTGGGACTGTGGCTGCTAACGTTGCTTTAGCTTTTGAGGATAAACATTTGGGACTGTGGCTGCTAGCATTGCTTTAGCTTTTGAGGATAAACATTTGGGACTGTGGCTGCTAGCATTGCTTTAGCTTTTGAGGATAAACATTTGGGACTGTGGCTGCTAGCATTGCTTTAGCTTTTGAGGATAAACATTTGGGACTGTGGCTGCTAGCTTGGCTTTAGCTTTTGAGGATAAACATTTGGGACTGTGGCTGCTAACGTTGCTTTAGCTTTTGAGGATAAACATTTCGGACTGTGGCTGCTAGCTTGACTTTAGCTTTTGAGGATAAACATTTGGGACCGTGGCTGCTAACGTTGCTTTAGCTTTTGAGGATAAACATTTGGGACTGTGGCTGCTAGCATTGCTTTAGCTTTTGAGGATAAACATTTGGGACTGTGGCTGCTAGCATTGCTTTAGCTTTTGAGGATAAACATTTGGGACTGTGGCTGCTAGCATTGCTTTAGCTTTTGAGGATAAACATTTGGGACTGTGGCTGCTAGCTTGACTGTGGCTGCTAGCTTGACTTTAGCTTTTGAGGATAAACATTTGGGATTGTGGCTGCTAGCTTTACTTGTACATGTGAGAGCTACCAGGGTGTGAGACCATTTTCAACCAACACTAAATTAAAACAAGAAACAACACTGTTGATTTTTAAAAACTATTTTAAAACACATGTTTCTATGTTCACACAAGCACACCATGTAACACATATTTACAAGTTTATTCTTCTTTTTGCCTAATTATAAATCCAAAAATGTTTCATTTAATTTTAGAGAGTATATAACTTTTTTATTTGTTTTACACAGTATTACTCAAACGAGGCAAATTATGCCAAAAATCTAGGAAAAAGTTATTATACAAGGAGTTTTCGACAAGTTCAGAAAATATTAGTTCAAAATTTAAAGTGTGTACGAAGTCGAAAAAGTAAATCAGGCTATTAAATAAAAGCTGCCTTGACGTGCTATAAGTTCTACAGTAGTTCTGTCCATTTCTTATGGTTCATTTGTCGCCAAATAAAATTATGCAATAAATTATAATCAAAGCTAAACATCACATAACAATCTATATAACATTCTATATCATTACATGTCATTTTGAGAGTTTGAAACTTTGTCTAAAATCCAAGATGGCGGTCGGATCAGAGATCAGTCTTTTTTGAAAATAACATGAAAAACAGGCTATAAAATATAAAAATAAATATGACACTGAAATAAAATCACCACATATACATCTATATTAGCATTTTTCATAAAAACTCTAAAATAAATGTCAAATTTAGAAATAATCATTAGTATCAGTTACATACAAAAATGACTAAAACTAATGTAAACAAAAAAGTAAAACTGAAATGTCTTTTTTTATTCACGAAAATGCTTCGGTCAGTAACCTCTTCGAAAACCATTTCCGTCACAAAAGCCATATCGACCGAGTCGGCCTAAAAGGGTCGCCATCTAATTTATTATGAACCTTTCCATTATGATAATACTAGGCGTACTAAACGGGTAAGCTGGCATTTAAGAACTTTGTCGTACCAAATAATGTAAGGCATTTACAGCTTGAAGTGTTCTTTCAAGTTCCCTTGAGCTAACACTGGCGCGTTTACAATTAACTTCTATTGAAATTTTTATTAACAAGTTAAATATTCAATACAAAAATTAAAAAAATGAAAAAATAACAATGCAAATAGGAACTTAAGAATGTAAATATTGAATCACAGAGCTATATAAACATTTATATAATAGAATTATGGAATTGATACAATTGTAAACAAATTGAGACGACACCGTTAAAGTTACTGGTAACTACCAGCTAAATCTGCTTTTTTTCCAAATTCAGAATCACCTGACCAAAAGGACACAATATTCAAATATGTAATGCTGGTCATTATTAGGATATAAATTTAAGAAGATGTAAAAGTGAAACATGCATATCAGACAATGAATGAATGAAAACACATTCCACAGAGCTTATATTCCGGATGTATCGAATTACAACACGTTTCAATTTAAACACATACAATTATTATTGTTCAGGCCTTTATATTTTTTTATAAAAGCAAAATACGGTTTGGTATATATCGTTTAATATTCACCCTTAAAATATTTAGTATTTGTTTTAAATTTATTTAAAATATTGCCAGACAAAAATTTTAATTATAGTTTTATTCAACAAATAGATAAAGTCTTTATGTGTTTACTCATGATGTTATAATGAACCTGTTTTGTAAACTCTCTCATTAGAAATATTATGTGGGTAAGCTTCTTGTATGGGCACAATCGCGAAAAAATGAAAATAAAAAATCCTAATTCACAGTTACACAACAGTGAATTATCACTTTTATTCACCAAGAAAATTCTATGGTTGAAATCATAAAATAAGTCCGTTTGTTTTGACTGCATGATTTTTTTTTATTTATTCCTGCGAGCTACATAATAAGAAATGTTTTATATAAATTATTTTTAATATATATACACTGTATACACTGTATATCAATTTTGTTAACATGATATGAATTTTTTTTGATGAAAATAAATTGTTCGATGTTATACATTCACCATTTTTTCTTGATTCCACGACAAATATATAAAACATGTTTTGATATTAGCAAAAGATATTATAATATTAAAACTATGAAATTGATAAAAAGGGAACTTTGAAAGCTACCGAACACGACAAAATTTAATATGAAAATATTGCAGGCTTGGTTTGATTGAGCCTGTTCATGGGCAGTAATGGAAATATATATTACTGCCCACGCCGCTAGTCCCGGGTTGGGCGCAACTCAATATTTACACCAATAAACAACACTCCACGAGAAAAGGTGTCTTTGGAAATATTTCTTTTTACATTTTAGTGGTCACTACTTTTTGAGAGAAAATACAACAATCTTTTAATATCTCATAATTGATTGATGATTAAATTACACATTAAGACTATACCAAGTTATTTTAACGCGAAATCCATAATAAGCAATATCATCTGTTTAACTTTATGATGACGTTTCAAGGATTGACATCCTAATTCCGAAGATACCCCTTTTTCCGTGACGCGGTCCATTTTAATTAAGGTACTCTGTGCTCGAATAGGTTATCAAATACCAGTCTATTTTGCCCGACAGAGCCATAATATACTTTCGTTGTATGTTTTTTTTTGCTTTTGCATGCATCGAGTAGATGGTTGGTTGGAGCTAATTAACCAGGGCAACTTGTACATGTATTTTTGGTCGAGAACCTGGGGATCTAGGTTGAGGCCATTGAGCCCTAGAACTTTGTTTAAACCCCCTGATTTAATAGAGAGACGGCAGTTAAAACATTACCTTGTGAAATCTACTACCTAGACACAAGATAAATCTACAGTTTGTGCTGGGCTGTTATATAAGATATTTCGACACACTGTTATACCGTTCGTAAGCCAAAGACGAGGCTTGCTGAGTTGAATTTGGAAATTGAGACAATTTCTCGTTGTTATGAACATTACTGTTGTTGTCAACCGTTGAATGATCCGAAGGTTTCTGCACTGATCTATTTGTTGATGATAGCAATGTAGCCCGAGAGCGCCTTTCTGAGAACGAATAAACCGACGAACCAGTTTGAATTCTTGGCAAAAATGTTGGTAAGCTCTGCTTGTTGATAACGATTTTATCTCGGGGCAAGTTTTGTTTTCTTTTTCTGCTCACTGAGAGTGACTCTTGCGTTTCAAACTTTGCACTCCTCTCCCTCTCCAGCTTTTCAAGTTTATATTTTAACATTCCGTTTTCAAACTCCAGCATTTCAATCCGCTGTGTACTGGTGATTACATCCAGACCAACATCTTTCTTTTTGTGTTTAACTTCATTTGCGACACCTTTAAATTCATCTCTTAGCATTCTAACTTCTTCCTTTAGGTTGGTAATAATGGTTTCGTAATATTTTCCTGCTTCAAGTAACCTGTCTTTTTCTTTCGTAACAATATCGTATGGCTCGGTGACCTGTTTTAAGTTGCTTTTAGATTCGTATTTGGATCGAAGCTGATGTAATTCAGTCTGTGCCGATTCCAATTCCTTCATCATTTTTGTCGTATTTTCCTCGATTTCCTTAATCCTCTTTTTGTTTTCATTTTCTGTACTTGTACCACCTTTCAATTCATCTCTTAGCGACTTAATTTTTGCCTTAAGGCTGGTAATTGTGCTTTTGTAATTTCTTTCTGCATCAAGAAGCCTGGCTCTTTCTTTTGAAACAATATCGTATGGATCGGCATACGTTTTTGAATCGCTTTTAGGCTCATATTTAGATCGAAGCTTGTGTAAATCAGTCTGTGCAGATTCCAATTCCTTAATCATTTTTGTCGTATTTTCCTCCATTTTCTTTATCCTCTTTTTGTATTTATTTTCTGTACTGACGCCATTTTTTAATTCATCTCTTAGCGACTTAACTTCAGCCTCAAGGCTGGAAATTGTGCTTTTGTTATTTTTTTCAAGATCAAGAAGTCTGGCTCTGTCTTTCGAAACAATATCGTATGGATCGGCATACAGTTCGGAATCGCTTTTAGGTTCATATTTAGATCGAAGCTTATGTAATTCAGACTTTGCCGATTCCAATTCTTTCGCCACTTTTGTCGTATTTTCCTCTATTTCCATTATTCTCTTTTTGTTTTCATTTTCTGAACTTTTCAATTCATCTCTTAGCGATTTAAGTTCTGCCGACAAGCTTGTAATTGTGCGTTTGTTATTTTTTTCTGCATGAAGAAGTCTTGCTCTTTCTTTCGAAACAATATCGTATGGGTCTGCATACAGTTCGCTTTTAGGTTCATATTTAGATTGAAGCACATGTAATTCAGTCTTTGCAGATTCCAATTCCTTCACCACTTTTGTCGTATATTCCTCCATGTTCATAATTCTCTTTTTGTTTTCATTTTCAGAATTTGTGACACTTTTCAATTCATCTCTTAGCGATTGAACTTTTGACTCCAGGCTGGAAATTGTGCTTTTGTTATTTTTTTCAAGATCAAGAAGCCTGGTTCTGTCTTTCGAAACAATATCGTATGGGTCGGCATACAGTTCTGAATCGCTTTTAGGTTCATATTTAGATCGAAAAACCTGTAATTCAGTCTTTGCCGATTCCATTTCCTTCACCACTTTTGTCGTGTTTTCCTCCATTTCCTTTATTATCTTTTTGTTTTCATTTTCTGAACTTACACTACTTTTCAATTCATCGTTTAGCGACTTAACTTCTGCCTCCAAGCTGGTAATTGTGCTTTTGTAATTTTTTTCTGCATTTAGTAGCCTTGCTCTTTCGTTCGAAACAATATCGTATGGGTCGGCATAAAGTTCTGAATCGCTTTTAGGTTCATATTTAGATCGAAGCACATGTAATTCAGTCTTTGAAGATTCCAATTCCTTCACCACTTTTGTCGTATTTTCCTCCATGTCCATAATTTTCTTTTTGTTATCATTTTCTGAATTTATGACACTTTTCAATTCATCTCTTAGCGACTTAACTTCTGCCTCCAAGCTGGTAATTATGCTTTGGTAATTTTTCTCTGCATCAAGAAGCCTTGCTCTTTCTTTCGAAACAATATCGTATGGGTCGGCATACAGTTCTGAATCGCCTTTAGGTTCATATTTAGATCGAAGCACATGTAATTCAGTCTTTGCAGATTCCAATTCCTTTACCACTTGTGTGGTATTTTCCTCAATTTCCTTTATTCTGTTTTTGTATTCTGAAATTGTGCCACTTTTCGATTCATCCCGTAGCGACTTAACTTCTGCCTCTAGGCTGGAAATTGTGCTTTTGTAATTTTTTTCAAGATCAAGCAGCCTTGCTCTTTCTTTCGAAACAACATCGTATGGGTCGGCATACAGTTCTGAATTGTTTAGAGGTTCATATTTAGATTGAAGCGCATGTAATTCAGTCTTTGCAGATTCTAAATCCTTCACCACATTTGACGTTTGTTCCCCCATTTCCTTTATCCTCTTTTTGTATTCATTTTCTGTTGAGGCACAACCTTTCAATCCATCACTTAGCGACTTAACTTCTGCCTCTAGGCTGGAAATTGTGCTTTTGTAATTTTTTTCAAGATCAAGCAGCCTTGCTCTTTCTTTCGAAACAACATCGTATGGGTCGGCATACAGTTCTGAATTTTTTTGAGGTTCATATTTAGATCGAAGATCATGTAATTCAGTCTTTGCAGATTCCAAATCCTTCACCGCATTTGACGTTTTTTCCTCCATTTCCTTTATCATCTCTTTGTATTCATTTTCTGTTGGAGCGCCACCTTTCAATCTATCGCTTAGCGACTTAACTTCTGCCTCTAGGCTGGTAATTTTACTTTTGTAATTTTTTTCCGCATCAAGAAGCCTGGCTCTTTCTTTTGAAACAATGTCGTATGGTTCGGCATACAGCTCTGAATCGCTTTTAGGTTGGTATTTAGAACGAAACACATGTAATTCAATCTGAGCCGATTCGTAGTCCTTCATTAGTTTTGTCGTATTTTCCTCCATTTCCTTTATCTTCCTTTTGTTTTCATTTTCTGTACTGGCGCAACCTTTCAATTCATCTTTCAGCGACTTAACTTCTTCCTTTAGGCTGGTTATTGTTCTCTTGTTATCTTTTTCCGCATCAAGAAGTCTTGCTCTTTCTTTCGAAACAATATCGTATGGATCGGCAAACGGTTCGGAATCGCTATTCGGTTCGTATTTAGATCGAAGCACATGTAATTCAGTCTGCACCGATTCCATTTCCTTCACCACTTTTTTCGTATTCTCCTCCATTTCCTTTATTCTCTTTTTGTATTCATTTTCTGTACTTTTATTGTCATCTATTTGTCTTTTGTACTCGGCTTCTGCTTCAAGCATTGCCATTCTTTCAGTGCATACATCCTCATACCACAGTAAAAATCTTTGTTCAGACTCTTTGTCGCTCAGCTGCGTGTTTTGTACGTCATCTTCATCACTTTCATTATGTTCTTGATTTACTATTTCCGGTGGTTCTTGAACTCCATGTTCCTGCGGGTTACTGTCTTCATAACGAAGTCTTTCCAGCTGAAGATCTTCTTCTAGACTCATTATTCAAACCTTTAAATAAATCCAAACATTGTCAAAATAAGAAGATTGATGCTGGACAGTTATTGAAGCTTATACATCTTTCCTAAAATATATGTGGTAACGATTCTAAAATGTTTCTTTTGCAGTGAAGATTCCTCAGTAAAATAAAAACCTAATAAAAAGTGTAATTGAATGTCGCGGAATTAATTTTAAACTAAGAAAATGCAATTTTATATTTGATCAAATAAAGCTCTCTTTACTGTTCTAATTAAAAAATGACATCGTGTACAGCACAAAAATCACTTCCATATCGTATGAAAACTTAATGTCGGTTACCTCCAGGCGGATGCGTGCACTAAAGGTCTGATAGGACAACTGAATGATTATTGTGACAGCGCGGTGGTGTCCGATTGTCGATTTTGTAAAGGAACTATTGGTATTTCTTGACTTATGCAAACAGAAATATTAAATGAATCCGGAGGCTCGTCAAGAAATTAAACTTCTGTCCTTAAATTTAACAATTTAATTTTAAAATTTAACTTAAAAATAGTATCATGTGAATTGATCATATTCTCTTCCAGATTACATAGACTTATATATTCAAACTTAATATATAGTTATTTGGTTTCTTGACAGGGAATGTGAGGATATATTGCCGGTCTGGGTGTCATATTACCCGAGCCGCAGGCGAGGGATAATATGACATCCAGACCGGCAATATATCCTCACATACCCTTTCAAGAAACCAAATAATTGTTTTATTATACTGCAAAGACTTTTTCAGACAAAAATAATTTAAAAAAAAAACAACATCGATTTTTCATTTATTTCGCTTATTAAATGCCGAACTGCTTAATTCCCCGCTGAGAACCTCAATAATTACATGTCTGACGTCATTAATTTACCTGCATGACGTCACTTCTGTAGAAATTGAATAGACTATCGATTTGATATTTATTTACAAAATTTGAAAATAATCTGATCGTTTTCAACGTTAAAAACATAACACAAATATTTTCTGTAACAATTTTAGTAATCCCTAAGCATACCGCTTTATAACTTACAAGATCGACTACAAATTATGCATTTTTACGGAAATTAAAAACAAAATGGCGGACGACAACAAAAGTTGGGAGGCCAGAGAGGGAAATTAAGGCACGTGCGTTAATATCTACGGCCGATCCGTAAATACGGATGTACATCAGCGGTACATTATCCAATCAAATTCAAGGAAATTTCTTTGCAGTATAATAATGTTTTTTAGTTTTTGTTTGTGTACTGATATTTTGTAGCTGGTAGCGTCTGATATATCTGATACAAATTTATTTATACATTTAAAACACAATCTCAGACCATCTGCAAAAGCTTTTTAATTATATATCTCATATTTTTAATGAGATATGCTTGTTCCAGATATGATGGTCCCATCCGATTTGTATACGGAAAAACCTCTCTTGCTCTTGCTCTACGCTTCAAACTTACAATTGGAGGCTAAGCACTGCGCATAACTGTTACGTGTTGCCGTTTTAATATAATTGATATTCAGCTCATGATCGTATCTAATCAATGATGCTTATATAAGATATTCACCAAAATTCAGATCAGTTATGTATGAAATAGTTCGGTTATTTAAAAACATTGCTTTGCATAAAATTTATAAAATTTCACATTTGATAGAGTTATGCCCCTTTTTGTATTTGGATTTTGACACGAAAACTTAACGTTGGATTTAACTTTGCCATTTCTAATATTTCTCCGTCAAAAAATTGAAATATACATATCAGGAATCTCCACGCTCAGAAAACAAATTATATTGCTCATGACAACACAATCGTGATGATGCAAAATTCTTTAGGCCAAGGTCACATTTGGTACAGGTTTACCTTTTTGTACTTGGATTGTTTATTCTGACGAAGTACCAGAGGGCGACACAAGTGTGCAACTGAACTCCCAACTTGTCCTTATTATTATACTGCAAAGAAATTTCCTTGAATTTGATTGGATAATTTGCCGCTGATGTATATCCGTATTTATGGATCGGCCGTAGATATGAACTGCACGTGCCTTAATTTCCCCGTCTGGCCTCCCACCTTTTGTTGTCGTCCGCCATTTTGATTTGAATTTCCGTAAAAATGAATAATTTGAAGCCGATCTTGAAAATTATAAAGCGGTATGCTTAGGAATTACTTAAATTGTTACAGAAAATATTTATGTTATGTTTTTAACGTTGAAAACGATCAGATTATTCTCAAATTTTGTAAATAAAAATCAAATGGATAGTCCATTCAATTTCTATAGAAGTGACGTCATGCAGGTAAATTAATGACGTCAGACATGTAATTATTGAGGTTCTCAGAGGGGAATTAAGCCGTTCGGCATTAATTAAGCGAAATAATCGAAAAATCGATGTTTTCTTATTAATTTTGTCTGAAAAAGTCTTTGCAGTATAATAAAACAATTATTTGGTTCCTTGAAAGGGTATGTGAGGATATATTGCCGGTCTGGGTGTCATATTATCCCTCGCCTGCGGCTCGGGTAATATGACACCCAGACCGGCAATATATCCTCATATTCCCTGTCAAAAAAACAAATAACTATATATTATTCTGTATACCATGCAAGCAATAATATACACATACAACATTCTGGGAATTCTTAACCGAATGAGACATAATTGCATAATTTTCTTCACTTCTCTGGAACAACTTTGCAGACATTTAGATGATATAAACCGATGAGAGAAAAGTAACCTGCGGTGTTTTAACAAGAAATAATACAATACGGCTTTTATTCTGTACCTGTAGGTATACGATATTAATTTCTCAGAAATAATATATTTAAATAGAAATTTGAACAAAATAAATCTTGCAAGTATAATTTCCTTTTTACCTTAAAGACGGCTATTCAACCTTGTTTTACTTTTAAAGAAACAACGCAGTAGCATCTCGGAATCGACAAAAGGTCAAAGAAAGATATGAGATATTGTAGAAAATTATAAATATTTGCATATTTTTTTTTAATTTCTTATTATGTATTTTTTTAAATTACTTTTTATTTATCACAAATCAGGTTTCATGTCCATAAGCAAATATAATAACATATCAATAAGGAATAACAGTCTGGAAACGATTTTCCGAAGTCACTTTTACTAATCCAACAACGTTCAAACATTTTACAAAGCAAATAGTAACGTTTTTATTTCTGTGTGTGTTTTGTAATTTTGTTAAATTACTTTAACAACGGCGCGAACATAAACGTTGTTTGTCACGGTAGAAAGATTCAAATTAATGATTTCTTGACACAAAGACACATTATGGATGAGACTGAATTCTATTAAATAACCAGTAGCGTCTGCAGCAGAACAAGGTAAGATGGTAATGAAAATCCCAGTGAACTGTCAGAAATGGTTGTTGTTAAGACGTTGGTTACATAAAATATCTTCAAAATACCCAAGACAAAAATCGTTCACAGAGCTTTCAAGTAAAGCTCACGACGAACTAAACTTGTAATTTCATTATGATCTCGAGTCTTGCGTTTACTTAATTTAAGCGCTTTTTGTGCAGTGTGGCGGCCATAAAAAGTCTCTCCGTACATATAGTCAGTACTGTCATCTTTAAATAATCGATTTCCGGTGTCATGCTGTGGTGATTACGTTTATCGGTGTTATCCGTTCAACCTTTTTAGGATTGTCCAGGTTAGTCAAATAGGTAGTTTAGAAAGTATAGCATAACTTAGGGCTGTCGTCGTACGGGTTCGCTCCCCCGTTTGGAAATATTATTTTAAATGCATTACAAACTTAATTATCAAATTATATACAACAATACTGTATTTAAGACTTTATCATAGTTGAAGTTGTTCTTGATTAAGCTTAGGGTAGCTTACTCCTTGCCTTCCAGTACTATTTTTCTTTTAGTGTTTTGCTTAGGAATATTGCTCATTCTTGAATGTACCATACCGCTCACGGTTGCATATATTTGGTTCACGGACTAATTCAAAGTAAGCAAACACTCTAGTATACTCCAAATTCATTAATATTCTTCGGGTACTAATTTTCGTTGGTTTTGTCTGTAGAACGATTAGACTGGTCTGAAGGTTATAAAACTGATATTGGAAACCAGTCTCAAATCTCAAGCATCTGATTGGATTAAATAACGACTGGTCGCCATTTCAGCCAATCAGATGCTTGAGATTTGAGACTGGTTTCCATGCTCAGTTTTATAACTTTGGGCAGTGGTTCCCGAGTGACTTGTCACGCGAAAGAGTTCGTCTACTATAGGCGATTATGGTACTAGTCTACAAAACGATATAGGAATTTAAAAAAAAAACAACACAATGTTTAATTTTACGTTAATTTGAAAAAAAAAACACAAAGATAAAAAACATTAAATTTTTACACACATTTTGTTACAGAAAACCTGAACATTTCACGCACAGAATATAAATGCATTACATAGTATTTTTAAAAGTGTGCATGCACCTTAACTTCAGTTATATTGTGAGCTAACATCTGGCATGAAAATGATTGATACTTTCTCAACAAAGTCAACAGATATTAAAAGTTATGACGAAAAAACAAACAAAATATTAAACAAAGAACCACGAAACTTCTGTATAAAATTCAAAATGCAAATAAATTTATATAAAAGGAAATTTTAATTATAGAATATATCCAGAAATCATTTGAATGAGAGGGGTTATGTCAATAATTGACAACATAATGAATGCATAAAGCATATTGTTTCTTATTGAAATTATACGTTTCCACTTATCATTCTCATGCCCGTTACGAAAACTGCTAATTCATTTAAAATTTGTATGGTACTACCTTTTGCGGATTTGGTGGGCATATCAATGCGCGAATATAACACTCCTATAAAATATATATTATTGTACATACATTTGATTTTAGAAAATTGAAATCCACGAATTTAAGAACTCATGTTAATTCACTTTTTAGCGAATGCTACAAATATTTATGCCCTCTTATATAAAACAATTTACAGTATTCTGCACTCACCTGCTTAATCCGCTTTTTTCCTCAATTTACTGCCAGGACAGGACCAACCAAATATCGTTACTTTTTTACGATTTAGAAATAATGTTGAATTGTTTATTGATTAATATAGAATATAGATCAAACGCTGATAACTTTTTAAGTTTCCAATTTATTTTAACGCGTTTTCCTTCTTTTTAAAATATAATATTTATAAAATTTGCTTAATATTTAATAAATTTATTTTAAAACATATTTTTGATACACAAATATCTCATATTTTAAATAAAGGTCTGACGAAATAAAAATAAATATTTTTAATTCCAACACTAAGATACAGTTTACATAATAAAAAAAGTAAATGATTTCAAGTACATTCACCGAAAGAATATGAAAATATAGTTCGTACAAAACCAGACTCAATTTAGAGGTAGAGGAAATATCATTTGAAATTCCCAGTAGCGCTTTTTGTAAAGTGTGGCAGCAGTAAAAAATCTCCCCGTACAATATACTCAGTACTGTTAACAGAAAAATAATCCGTTTTATTTTTCTGTGCTTTTGCATGAAATATTGCCGAGTTGTGGGTTAGTTTAAATTAATTTACCAAGGCACTGTGTACGTTTTTGTTCTTTTTAAAGGCCCAATAAACTTGTCAAACAGCATATTTTTTATTAACCTAAACATTTTAGATTTCACCTGTATGCATAATAACACAAAAAAATAAACCTTACAATAAGAAAAGGGTATTATCTTATTGATTTGCAGCATGTTTTGCGGATCGTTTATCTTGTTTACAAAACAAACAGCGAATCTTTCCGAGCTGATTTTCGGCAACTCTCGGCAGGCGACGGTCGCTAATTATGCAGAAGTGCATAAATTGATGACGTATTCCCCACTAAAAGCCGTTACCGGGATGGGTCGTATAACATTTACATCTTTCTTTGTTTACCTTGTAATGATCTTTCGATTTTGCGCCTCGTCTTTTTCTTTCCATGTTTGCATGATTTTGTGTTTACAACTTTTATGTGAATGACGTCACCGCGTTCTGCGTTCTTACGGCCCACGTACGGAAAAAACCGATAAATTTTCGCCGAGTGATTGTAAACATTGGTTAGTAATTTTGTGGGCTATAAAAATACTGTTCGGACCGGGTCTCAATGATTGGGGATTGTTTGAGAACATAAATATTTGGTCATTTATACTTTCTTTTGAAAAGGGTCAACGTGGTTAATTAATTTTCACAATAAAAAAAACGTTTTGACAAGTTTATTGGGCCTTTGAAGAGATTAATGCGTTTTAAAACTCAAAAAGCAAAATGCTTGACCAACGAAAGTTCCGAGAAAGTTCTGAAGTTGTTATTTTTGTTTTATATTGTTGTTGTTTTTTCGTTTGACAAAAATGACCAATTTATAAACATAATCTCTATTTTCCTCTTTAGTTTTGCTATGGAAGAGGCTGTGTGTTCTAAATGCGACTATTCCTGACTAGCATATTTCCTTATTTATTCAAATGTCTTGATAGCAATCACTATATTATCTCCAGACGAAACATCCTGATTTACTACCTTATCTTTTGTTGGTTTCCAGATACTTCAACGTCAGATGCTAAGACTGTTGCAGAATAACTGACAAGAGACCGACGACCTTCCATTTAGATTGTCGTCGCCGTAGTTGCTCAGTGTGTAATCGACAGTGACACTGTAACTGTATTTAATATTATTCCATGATGAGCATCGTATGGTCCCCATAAAAGGGTTGGGTTTTCCCCAAACAATAAAAGAATTGACGTAACTTAACAAAATAGAAAGATGATGATCTGAGAATTTTATTCTTGAACAACACGCTAAAGGGCAAAACTTAAATAACAAAAATATTAGGCGGGTGTTAAAACAATACTCAGATTTTATAATATCTCTTTTTATTTTGAACATAAAAATGAGATTATCACAGTCCCTAACTACATATCCTGTCATCTTGTCTTTATTTACTATAGGTATTAACATTTTCCTAGCTATACGATAAATAAACAATAATCTTACCAATGTGATATTCTACAGCGCTCTGCATGCTTGATGATAAGCTCTCATTGTCTCTCGGTGGCTTTAAAGTTCCCCTTTTTGTGTAAAATAGATGAGTGTTTTGCTTACCTTTTTATTGCATCACATGGCGGGAGTCTAAGTATAACTAAAGGTTTCTATAGAATCTTAAAAAAACTAAGGGATGATTTTAATTTCTGTTTTACTGTCATCGTGTTCTTGCCGATTTAAGTTCCATCGTCTCTATTTGGCTTAACAGTGCGATTGGCTGCATTTTTGTGTGTTTGCATTTTTTTTGCATACAATAATGTCGAGAAGTTGGAATGGTTGGAAATAATTCACCGAAGCAACTTTTACATGTTTGTTCATGTGATAAGTTGGCGAGGCAAGTGTAATAATGTTACACCATATAACCTGGGTTAAACCGCCATTTTCAAATTGTTTGTCGCTGACCGTTCCAAGGCGGCAACATCACACTTCTTTTTGTAAAGGACAGACATTTCTCTGCAAATCTTAAAAACGAACATACTTTTTGAGATGCTTCTTGACCAACCTTAAAAAGGTAGAAACCAGGTCCCAAGGTTATAAAGCTGAGCATGGAAACCAGTCTCAAATCTCAAGCATCTGATTGGCTGAAATGGTGACTAGCGGCCATTTCAGGAAATCAGATGCTTGAGATTTGAGACTGGTTTCCATGCTCAGCTTTATAACCTTCAACCCCGATCCGTATATTTTTACCTGCGATCGTGTGTTTGCTGTTTGTCTCTACGTTCTTTGGCATAAAATAAACACCGTCTTGGCTTACCAAAGCCATAAAATGTTTTGTATATTTACACATTTATGTGTGCTTTTGCATGCAACGTTGTCCAGAAAATGAGTGAGTTGGAGTTAAGTCACCAAGGCAACATGTACTTGTATATTGACATGGGAACCTGCATTGACAAAAGTAAGGTTGCTTCACCTTAGAACCTGCTGTAACGCCCCACCCTCCCCCTCTCACACACATACAATAAAGAGCAAAATGCCTTTCCACTGACCGTTCAAAGACGGTAATTCCTTAGACTTCATTTTTACTTGATTTTGGTGTCTTTAATAAATTAGTCATATGATAAACCAACGCTCTCTTTTCTTCTTTACCTTTTGCTTTTGAATGTTTCGGGAGGCTGTTAGTTTTGAATGTCGCTATTTCTTATATGCATGTCTCACTCTTTAAAATTCGCAGAATAACTAATAATGTTAAAAAGGTTAGCACATTAAAAGTATTACATAATAATAATACAAATCCAATGTGTGAAACTTTTCAACGGGAAAGGCGTGCCTAAATATCTCAACAGAATAAGTTTTAATTATACACAAAGTCTGCAAACGTTAAAATAAATTGAGAAGACCTTTCTGTCGTAAGATCTTGCAAACCTTCACATATTACCTTGCCAAGGAAGCCGCAGATATGTCATAGATAAAGCGCTAGGATAAAGTCATGTCAATATTCGGCCGTCATTGGCAGTAAAGTTATCCTTATGTAAACACGAAGATTATTTATGGAATAAACATTCTCTGGTTGTGATAAAATGATAAGAATAAAATTTCTACTCATTTCATGCATCGAATAACAAAGTAAAGTAAATTACCATTTTGGAAACAGACTTTCACGAACGACCTTGTGCATTTTATTAAGAATTGCATTCATAACGGTCCAAACGTATTTAAATAAAATATTACACTGTTGTCGAAGAGAAATATAAACTGAACCAAACATACTTAATATAGTTATATTTGGCTATTATTTTTATTATCCGAGTTGCTTAATATTAAATGGATAAATAACTTCGTTTCAAACCATAAGCAACGGTATCTCGTACGTCACGAAAGTTCGAGTCTTTGTCCATTATCAGCAATTACATTTGAGGCTTTGTAAGATTAATTAATGTAAAATTCTGTTACATCTTTATGTTAATTTGCATTTAATATTTGTATTGAGCGCGAGATTTCAAAAATATGAAAAGGAAATGTGAATAGTTTAACAATATGATGGAGTCTACGGCAATGATTGTCGAGTATTTGGGTTAAAGAATAAGTATCGTACTTACTCTCAACAGAAAACAATCAAACCGAGCCAATATCAAACTTCTTTTACTGACAGCTTTCCCTTTTCATCTATTTCAAAATGTTAGAAAAAGATTATTTGTTTCCAATACAGTAGCCTTGAAATTTTGCACCGCAATACCAAACTACTTTTACTGACAGCTTTGTTGTTCACACATTCTTAAAAGATGTACGATATATTACAAATATTATGGACTTCAAAATATTCATAATTTGTCTTTGGTGCCATCTAAAATATATTGTAATCAATGCCACACGATGCTATTGGAGGCTTTTTGTTTGAGTTTTGAATGGGCGAATTGAAGTAGGAAATCAGTAATGCATGTAGAAGTATAAACACGTGTTAAAATGCATATAATAACTCGATACTAAATTTGTTTGTTGTTCCAGAAAATTGTCACTTATGGAATAACCTCGTATATCTTATTATGAGTAAAACATAAATGTATCCTTTAGTACTTTAATAAAATTATTTAGAGTTAAAATTAAGTGTAATTCTCAATTTTTGGAAAATTTTATAGGCATCTTTTTTCTATTTGCTTTCTTTTTTCGCATTAGGTTGAGTTAACTGTTGAAATAATGTACAGTGAAACACCGCTAATAAGACCACCATTGGGACTGGTAAAAATTGGTCTTAATAGTGGGGTGGTCTTTTTATAGGGGTAGAAAACAGTGCAAAACTGTAAAATGGGACATTGGAAATGTGGTCTTATTAGCGAGGTGGTCCTAATTTCGGGGTTTTACTGTATACTTTGTTAAACGGTTCGGTTAGACTTTCAGAATGATTGGCAACAATATCTTATTGGCTCAATGAACTGTGAAGACCATTACAACACCAGTAGAAGAACATGATGTCACAAATACTCTCTTCAGATGAGTATTTAGTAATGCCCCGGTAGGTTGGTCGAGAAATCAAACGATCGCGATATAATGTAACATTAGAGCATTTTTTAATTTTGAAAATATTTCATGGTCGAATTTTCTGTGGTCGATAATAATGGATTATTCGGATAGTCCGGTTACCGGATACGGTTATCCGAATAGTGATTTAGGTATCCGTTCCCATCCTAAGTATTTACTCGTAGTCTGGATTACCTGCCCTTTGATAGCTACAGCCGGGAACCAGACTAATTTACTCCTTAAAACAGCTCTATAGGTTCACGGCCGTGGTAATGTCACTGTGCCAAATCGATGATCAAGTTTCCTGATACCACACCGAGCTTCTTATATTATTGATGAGACTAGTGCGTCAAAATGTGGTCTCTGGGTTAGAAAATAATAAACGATCACAATAAAGAAAGGTTAAATATCTATATATGAAAATGTCAAAGGCAGACAAAACAGCTTCCCACTGACAAATATAACAGAAAAAGAGAGCTCATAGGTTTATAATGAGATCAATTTCAAAAATCGCAAATCATTGACGAGAAAAAGAACATAAGGTGTTGCTGCCTTGTAACAACATATATCGTAGCTCCCTTTAAAAACAGCTTCCCTGGGGAGCTGAACTCGATGCACGTTTAAGAATAAGAAAACAAAAGGCGTTGCTTCCTTGTTACAACGTATAAAGTTCCATACGAATGCAACTCCCTGGAGAGCAGTATGTAGTCCACGTTTACGAATACAGTCGCCGATGAGCATTATTAAACTTTGCTGAATAAAAAATCGGAGCTGTATTCTCGGTGCTTTAGTACCTTGACCTCATTACAAATAAAGCTCGCCAAACTTCTACAGAAATTTCTAAAAGGTTTAAAATTCGTTACTTGGCGATGAAATGAAAATTAGATTACTAGTAGTGAGTTCAGTCCCGCTATTCATGCTCTAATAGTTGGTCCTGTTTTAGTGTTTTATAATAGTTGGTCCTGTCCTGATATTTGTCTCATAGTTTGTGGCCTGCATGATTCCGTTTTCACACAGTAAAATGCATTATGTTGAAACTGCGCTAAGTATTATCCGAACAAGTTTCTGGGTTAGTAATTATTTCAGAAGGAGTTACATTTAGATTCCATAGAATGTTTTTGCACAACGGTTCTTCATTTAATTCTGTCAATGTTCAAATATGCCGAGAAGACGTGCTGCAAACCTTTTGCAATTTTTCACATAAAAGCCACAGATATGTCATAGATAAAGTAATATTTATAATTTTTAATACTTGGCCATCATCTAGGCTCGCCCTTCGAAAACAAAACTACAGGAATATCTTGAATAAAATAAAAGGAATAAAATGCATACAGTTTCTTTCTCTATCAGGAAACTGTCGTTGAATCACAAATACAGATAGATTATCATTTCCCAACAATTATTAGAACCTTTCAAAAGGTTCTATATATATATTTAAAACAGCGCAACTATGCTACATGAAATAGATATGAACGTATAGATATGAGCCTTCAAAAAGAAATTGCGTTGACTTACAACGCAATACTCAGTGAGAAATTTTAATAATAATAATAATAATAATAATAATAATAATAATAATAATAATAGAAACGACTTTATTTTACGAGGGTGACTTATTTGAAAATGTCAATTTTCAATAAGGCCCTCAAAGTAATGAAAATAAACATGATATTGTTGTTCTTGTTTTTCGATTATCATTTTTTCTAATTTACTTTGCTTTAGGACCTGATGGCTTTCCACCTGCCTTAACTTCATTGTATTTGTTTTGCAGATGACATGGCAGAAGGCAGAAAAAGAATCCGGAAGCGTTTATCTATTAGCAAACTGTGCAAGAAATTACATTAGCTGCTTATTAAAATTGTGTATGATTACCTTTTATAACGATACTACACTGCCTATATTGGTATTCTGTAACAAACAATAATAGATTAAATGAAATATGTCATTAAGATAAATGATGTTTATTCATTGGCCACGACTTTTTTCAAGGACCTCAACAAAGAACGTCGGAACAATTGTAAGCTATGTCGTCATATTAACACCATGTACCTTGATCTGACAGAAACTACAAATGTTATCTACATGAACGGTTTTAAAAAATTGTGATTGTGATTAAAACTTAACACATCTCTGTACAAGAGAATTGACAAAGAGTTGCATGTGTTAGTCGATATTCACTACCTGTTAGGTAAATATCCTTTAATTAAACTACCCATTGTTGTCGAAGTTTCTTCTACGTTCGCTGATGTACAATTTGCAGTAGATGTCAGACTGACTAAATCTGAGACAAAAGCACTTGCTTTGAGTTTAGAAAAATCATTTGCGCTCTGTCCAGGCGGCTTGGAGGCTTATTAATTTATGAATATATATAATTGTTGTTTGTTTGTTTTTTTTACATTTTACCTCCGAATTTTTACAGTAGCTTTATCTCTTTAAGTCTGTAAATCGTTCGTACATCTTGTCTCTATGGTGAGTGCATACAGTACATATCCTTTGAATACGTCATCCGGATAGTTCACCCAGCTAATTACTACGCATCAGTGAAATATATATATCTTAATTTGTACACTGAGATGTAAGATTTGATTATTATAATGCATCAGAATAAATTTCAAGTACCTCTAAATATTTTATTGGTAATGACAATCAGCAACATTACCCTTATTCAAGAAACGCTGATGAAGGCGTGATATTGTCCATGGAAATGAAATTGTACATGAAAACGCCTTGCACACTCCCCTTGGCTGTTGACTGCTTGCAATAATCCAATAATTTGGTTACGTATAAATAAAAGTCATTTCCATTATCCAAAGTAATGCATTTAAGGAACTGTCTTGATAACTTCTACTTTCGAAATAATCCAACGAAACATTGCATGAATTGTCTTATTCAGCAACTTGTTTGCTCTATTTTCTACATACTAAGATTTAATGCATTATTTACAACTTTTTTGTCTGCAAAGCTTCCAAATTTAGTATATATAATTGCCATTATAGACACCTATACGTCATTGCTTCGTTTATGACGAAGTAAAAACTATTTTTGCCAATCGTCCTGTTGAAAAAGTTATTTGCATTCTACTTCCGCCTTACAGATAATTGCTGGACAAAAATACGGAAATAGTTTTACGCGTGTATTATGCATTTATTTGAAGCAAGCTTAGTTTACCCCCTAGGATCCTAAGGAATTGCTTATTTAGAATATACAATAAATTTACCAGAATATTTTATTCGAAAGATTAAAAACTAATCTTTGGGGAAAAGAAAAATCCCGTGGGTGTATACTTATAATTAATATAATGATCCAAAACTGAAAACATAGAGAAAGAAAAAGAATTTTCCGTTTAAATGTAGTATTTGTATGTCAACATTGCAAATAATTAGTGCCATAATACGTATATATAAAATGCTTCATTTTCAAGCTAGAATTCTATATTTGGCCAGGTGATATTTTATTTTTGATATTTTAAAATGTGCATCTCACATAATTAGTTGAGTATCACAGACGCCTGTTTAGAGGTCCTTTTCTGGCCAGTATGTCACTAGAGCTATATAGGCTTAACAGAGCTCTAATGCCAAGTTTGGTCAATTTCAGCTAATAAATGGGCGATCTGTATAACGAGACGCAACTACAAAAGTTACGATTTTGTCTTCGAAATTGATTTGCAAATTTGGGATCATGCATTTTTCCATGATTTGTTTACCTTGTTATCTTTAGATAATTTAGGATAACTAGAAATATGTTATTAATTAATTCTGCAAAATAATGTTATCTGTCAACAAAATAGTGAATATTTGAGACAAACTAAAATTCAACAGTCAAAGAGAAAAGCACAAGAAGGAAATCAACCAAACATCATTAAAATGATATCAGTAGGGTAATTAAGTTTGTACAACGAACTAAGAACCATAAATCCATGTATATTTATTGCAGAAATATCGACTGAAGTCAACATGTAATTGCTATTATTTAATGTCACATAACAACAGTATTTTCTAAAAGTAGACGTGATTAGAAAAAAAACAACAACAGCCAGGACAATGCCTGCGCAAGTCACGCAACTGTACTGCAATTATATAAATGTTTGCTGACAATACAACATATAAAAGTATGTCCTTTAACGTAACGACCTGCTAACTATCTTATCTAATTAGACAGAACAGTCACGTCGTGTGAAAAGACGAGATTATTTTAGCCCAGTTAACATTGGTGCAAGTGATTTGCTGTATGCGAATTAATCAATTGAGGTTGAAAATAGATCCAAATTTAGCAAACGCCGCAGATCAAACCACAAACTACTAAAAAGCCAATTAAAACTCCTGAATCAATCGAGTATGACTGACTTGAAGCATTAGAAAACATGCCGCATTTCAAATTGAAGAAACGGTGTAACCGAGTCTGTTTTGAATTGAAGACACGGTGTAATCGAATCTGTTTAGAATTGAAGACACGGTGTTACCCAGTTTGTTTTGAATTGAAGGCACGGTGTAACAGAATCTGTTTTGAATTGAAGACACGATGTAACCGAGTCTGTTTTGAATTGAAGACACGGTGTAACTGTGTCTGTTAATAAGGTTAATTTTAAACTGCAACACTGATCAAGTTCGATTCGCTAGATCAGAGTTGAGCGGAACTTATGATCTATCATAAAAAGGGTTCCGTGACACCAAAAAATATTTAAAAATAAACCCAAACGAATAGTTCACAGGTTAAATTACCTAAAATATATAAATCAGATCAACAGCGTTTCACACAGCCAGTTAGATAAAAGGCACTGAGAGAACATTAATTAAAAAGTGAAATATCCACATCAGAAATGGCCACATCCAGAAGACACAGCCTCCCTACACAACCAAACAGTAGAAATGAAAAGGGATCGTGGTTTATAAAATGCTCAATTACAAAAAAAGACATTATGAACAATTAACGAAAATGAGATCCCGACAGGTTACCGCATCGGAACGGTCTTTGGCAAAACAATTTGTCACTAGGGGTTTAAAGCAGATTTAGGGTGCACCAACCTCACACTTGCCCCCAACAAGTTCTGCTTGAAATAAAACAAGTACATGTTGCCTTGGTGATTTATCTCCAACTGACCCATCAACTCGACAATGTTGAATGCAAAAGCACATAAACATATAAAACGTAAGAAACAAAAAGAATTGTAAAGAAAAACGTTCTCAATGACATTAATTATATAACTAAGGTCAATGACATTAATTATATAACTAAGGTAACACATTTTAGACACCACAAACTTAGCACAAAAACACACGAGGATGACATCTTGAAATAGAAATAATTATGTGTAACGGGGGATTAAAAGCACCGAACTCACCGCTGTATAATGACATCATATATTCTTATGAAACGAAGGATAATATGTTTTCAGAATTACAGACTTTTGATTATTATGTAAAGCCTTTGGTTTCAATTTTGTTTTTACAGATCACGATTTTCTTGAAAACATAATTTAATCTTATTTTCAGTCATAATCTTTCCGATACCATAGTGTGGAGATATTAACTGTAAAAACAACTTTTAAATTACTAATACCACACTCTATTGGGAAATAAATTTGCAAAAAGGTTGATATTATCAGCCAACCTTTAAAACATAAAGCGTTTTGATTAATTTTAAAATGGAAATGCAAAACTGTTTATTTAGTATGATTATCTAGACGAACTTTCGAATGAAGCACTGAATCTAATTATAAGCAGATTTTATCTAATAGCTCCAGGTTATGTATGAGGAAAATACACGAAGGAATTAATCGTAGAAGTCTCAAGAAAGAAGATGGAGGAAGAATATTTGATTGACAGAATAATCGGTCAAATATGACTTAGTCTCGACTCTGGCTCTGGTCTCTGTAAGATCATCGAGTACACGCCCCTTTGGCTTTGCAATGCAATTAGCTTCTTATGTTTAATGTGTTTATGTACTTGTTTGTTGACATGAGAACCTGTTGTGGCAAGTGTGCACCCAAGAACCTGGTTTAAACCCCCAGTAGCAAATTGTAATGCCACTGACCGATCCAAGGCGGTAACCCCATTGGCTCTATTTTTTTCGTTAACTGTTTGTGGTGTCTTATTTGAAATTAATATTGTTGTAAACACATGTCCCCTTTCCCTCTCTACATTTTCGCTGTGTGGTGAGGCTGTGTTTTCTGAGTGTAACTATTCCTGATATATATTTCACTTTTTGTAGGTCAATATAAACAAGGCTTATATTTGATATCTACTGCAAGTCAAAACAGGTGATCTTAGTAAGCTTATATTGAGCTGATATAACTTTAAACACAAAACACATTAAGAAATAATATAAAACATAATGGTGTAGCCTGTTCATGGGCAGCAATTTTGTTTGGCACCCAAAATTGTTTTAATATTCGTTAAAAATGTTTGATTGCCTATCATCATTATCGTCTGATTACCTTTATCAATACAAATATTGTTCGTGTCCTACATGTAATTCAGAGACATTAAGTATTCTTGTCCTTTATCTAACAAGCTAGTGTAAAGTAACAATAAAATCATTTAAACATCGCATAACTATTTTTAACAAGAAAAGTTTGCTAAAAAAGTGAAATATGCATATTAGGAATGGCCACATCCAGCAGACTCAGCCATCCCACACAGCCAAAAGTTAGAGAAGAAAGTAAAGCATGGTTTTACAATAATCAGTTTCAAAATGGACGCCACAAACAATTAACGAAAGTGAGAACCCGAGGAGTTACCGCCTTGGAACGGTCAGTGGCAAAATTATTTGCCACTGGGGGTATAAACCAGGTTCTAGGGTGCACCAACCACACACTTGCCCCAACAGGTTCTCGTATCACAAAACAAGTACAAGTTGTCTTGGTGAAATAACTCCAACCCAACCATCGGCTCAACAATGTTGCATGCAAAAGCACACAAAGATATAAAACATAAGAAGCTAATAGCATTGCAAAGCCAAAGGGCGGGTACTCAACGATCTGACCGAGACCAGAGATCCTGGAGTAAAATCAGCAAGAACACGATGACAGGGATAAAAGAAACGAATCTAGCTCCTAGGTTCTTTTAAGAAAAGATTTCCCCATAAACCTTCATAAACTCTTAAACCCCTGCCACCGTCGTGCAACCAAAGATAAAAGATTGAAGTCTGTTCGCTTTCCTTCTTATTCATGGCTTCATTGAAACCTGTCAAAATATACGACATTTGAAGGTTTAAAAAATATCGTGGCACAGATTAACGACATCAGACAGATGCTTGCTGTTTAAGCTTTCAAGATTTTCCGGAAACCTGATTGTTGAAGCCCCAAATGAACACGACATAATAAAATAGAATATTTTCTATAAATATTTCACTCAGTGACTCATTATCATTAATCACACGAATACAATACCACTTAAATGAAAATATATTTTTAATCTGCAAAAAGTTATTCCCGATGAAATAAGTTGATCTTTTCGTTCCGAATTTGATAGAAAATGCAAATTTTTATTTTTGATTAGCACACTTCCCATTTTAAACAGGAATGTGTAGGCTATCGCTAGGCCGTCATCGATACGTTCAGAACTGAGATCCGTAAAGCAATTCACGATATTTATTGGGATATGCTGAGATATACTCTGTTGTTTTGTGCTATTTAACCCTTTCCTCCATAGATACACCTTTATTGAGAAGGCGAACAGTTTAGATCCAGATCAGCCGGCACAGCTGTGCAGTCTGATCAGGATCTAAACTGTTCGCTTTTTTATTTGTTAGGTTATCTCTGACCAAAATGCGACCAGTGCAGATCCTGATCAGACGACCTGAAAAATGCGTATATATGGAGTAAAGGGTTAATTTTGTTGTTGTTGTTTTTTAAATTACTGGATGTATTGTTTTTGCTATTAATTTGAGTAAAGTATTAGCATTTCTGAATCTGTAAGTAATCCGGATGCGTGCTTTTATAAAATTTACCCACGACGAATCGCGATACGAGCGATATCTGAGGTAACGATCCGATAGAGACGTTGCTCACAAGTCGTTTGCAAGTAAATATACTCGCACGATATAAACAGACATACATTATGACATTTAAACGTGAACGACCGTGTATTACTTAACATGCTGAAAATATTTACTTCAAATATAAAAGATCAACTGACGCATCATGTTTCTAAACCGCAATGCGTAATAAGTATCTGCAATTTAATTAAATGATACAATTTTAAATTTCTACAATAAGATACTGAAAACAAACCGAACGGTTTATTTGGATATAATAGAAAAAATAGTGTACATTCAATTCTGGCATAAAATATTACAGCGTAAGTTAATTAATTAAAAACCTTTTAAAACTTTTTTGTCGAATGTTTCAAATATCGTTTTCTTCGATTATTTATTTATTCATTTCACTAGATGATTGCATGCCATATTAACTTAAGACGCAATTATAACAGTATCTGCAAGTCGAGCTCCATCACTTCTTTTAGTGCTTTTAATAAACTGATTCACATTTTGTAGAACTAGTTTGCTTAGGCATTTGTCCATGGTTGTTGAAGTCGGGTTTGTTCCAAGAAGTGTGCGCACTTTGTTTTCGTGGGGCTTAACTTGGCAATTTTACAACCTCTTCATTAAGATTAAGATACTGCGCCTTTTGTTACTTTGTCTGTCTGAATTTTATATCTATAGACTGTTATTAAATGATCAACACTGATAATTATTGCTTAATATTTAACAACATTAAGGGAAAACTTGTACAGGTTTTGAAACGACATTTTACTGCATATCACATGTACAGAAGTAACATCTTAATATTTTAAATCAGTGACAAAGTAACGCTTTAAAGTATCTTTAATAAATCTTTAAATCTTTTTGTTCGCAAAAAGTAATTATTTTTAATCATGGAGAGAACTTTCTCTTCAAAATATTGAAACCATAGTAACTGTTTGAATCTGAAGTAGCTATCCGTAGAAATATGACTTCATGTTTTAATAAGACATACGAATCTATGAGAATTAAAAACAATCAGAAAAAATCGCAAAAACTTTTGAAAAGAGACACAGATGCCATCTGAAGATTTATCAGAGAATGAACTCCAGTAATACGTACATATTATTCAGCAATGTACAATTAACATGTTACACGGAAGCCAAGTAAAATTAATTAACAATATAAAATGGGAGAGAGAGAGAGAGAGAGAGAGAGAGAGAGAGAGAGAGAGAGAGAGAGAGAGTCATGCTCAATAAGAAAACACTAGTCCTGGTAGGAATCGAACCAACGACTGTCAAGTCGACACTTACCAAGTACGCCACTCTAACAACTCGGCCACTCACACTTTCGAATGTTCGGCAATAATTTTAACGGTATTAAACAAAAGAAAGGTTATGTCCATGTACTTCCGAAGTTGAAAATCGGTTTGGTATCTCTGTTTTGAGTCCGGTTATAACAGCCGAACTGACTGGTGTTGGTTCGAATCCTATATAAAACACTTTTTATTTGCATTTAATGTAAAGCTCTCTCGCTCGCATTCCTTCTTATTTTATATTTGAAAACAATAAATGATAATCAACATATCATATTTCAAAACAGGTAATGATTTTTTATGACCTTAAATAGTTTATTTTGAAAAAAAGGTTTGATTTGGATCTGGATGATTTTTCCTGAAGAAATACTAATTTTTATATCATATACTGACAGTTTGGGATGAAAAAGATTTGAATACAAATTCAACGAATTCCCTCTTAAACGTTTTTCATTTTCTTTTGAACAGTTGAGAAAACTAGCTAGACCTAGAAATTCTTTAAAATTATAACATTGTCTCAATAAAACATTTGTAGGGCAAACAACTTTCAGTGTGATAGCTTATTTTGTGTATCCATTTTTTGCTATTTTAGTATGTGGCTATTTTGTAAGTAACAAAAAATCATTCATTATATACGTTATCATTTCTTCGTATTGCGTACCAGTTAAATTTTCGTACAAGCCTCAAAATAAGCAACAACCTATACTTATTGTAATAAAATTGATTAAGGATTACTAATAGATAGAACTGATGGTGTTTAGTAGAAAGTAATTGTCTTTCCTAATTACTGTGAATCCCTTCTAAGAATCCCTTTTTTTAATAAAAAACGTGATTAATATTCAGTTGTGGGCATTGTTTAGTGGACTTCAAGTTATATCAGTCGTTAGAAGAACTGATAAATAAGAGGAGAATCTCGGTCGAGAAGGATGCTGTATGAGATGTCGGTTTGTCCTGATTAATTAATTGCTCAGAGAAACGCTTTGTAGCAAAGCGTTCGATTTCATATTGATTGGTTTCACTTAAAGCGTTTCTTAGAATGTGATTAGAATACGATTTCAGACAATAAGTCAATCCATAAAAGTCACAATATAAGTCAGTGTTAATGAAGAATTCAGTCAAGGAAAAGTAAAGTTAATTATATTGTTGATAAAGGGATTGGATGCATGATTTCCAGAAAGTAGGCTCGTATGGAGCATTCTTAGGGTAGTTAAACGATAATTTTCAACATTCTGGCCTTACTCCCATGAAAACTTAATATTGCTGCTCTAAAAGTGGGTTCAAGGAATCCAATAGTAACCCCTCGAACGCAAGTTCATTCATGGAAAGGAACGGTTAATCATAATTGTGATATAAATTTTGACAGATAAGGGCATAAAAAATGTGAAGAGGTATTCGGGACTTACGTAAAAGCAAACTTAGTCTTGTTGATAATTTTTTTATCTAATGCTTATGGCTCTTATAAATACGCGTATTTCATCTTTACAATTAATTGTGTAAAAGAACACAAAATAACTGACCATTTTCAATGATCGATCTCGTGCTTTAAGAGCATAACAAACAGAATAACACGCACTCTTTGTTTATTATGAAGAATAACCGACATTAAACAGAGGATGAATGGATGGTACTATCTGTGGTGTGGTGGCGGCAAATTTATTTCTTTTTGAAGGTTGTTCGTGTCCTACATGTAATTCAGAGACATTAAGTATTCTTGTCCTTTATCTAACACTGCTAGTGTAAAGTAACAATAAAAACATTCAAACATCGCATAGCTATTTTCAACAAGAAAAGTTTGCTAAAAAAGTAATATATGCATATCAGGAATCGCCACACTCACAAACCTCAGCCTCCCCAAGCAGCGAAAAAGAAGAGAGGAAGATAGAGAGAGCATGTTTTTTTTATAAGTATGTCAATTCAAAAAGGGACGCCACAAACAATTAACGAAGAAGAGAACCTTTGGGGATACGGTCAGTGGCAAAACAATGCCACTGGGGGTTTAAACTAGGTTCTAGGGTGCACCAACCTCACACTTGCCCCAACAGGTTCTCGTATCACAAAACAAGTACAAGTTGTCTTGGTGAAATAACTCCAACCTACCCATCGGCTCAACAATGTTGCTTGCAAAAGCACACAAACATATAAAACATAAGAAGCTAATAGCATTGCAAAGCCAAAGGGCGGGTATTCAATGATCTTACCGAGACCAGAGCTCTTGGAGTAAAATCAGCAAGAGCACGATGACAGGGATAAAATATTGAAGTCTGTTCACTTTCCTTCTTACTCATGGCTTCATTGAAACCTGTCAAAATATACGACATTTGAAGGTTTTAAAAATATCGTGGCACAGATTAACGACATCAGACAAATGCTTGCTGTTGAAGCTTTTAAAGATTTTCCGAAAAGCTGATTGTTGCAGCCCCAAATGAACACGACATAATAAAATAGAATATTTTCTTTAAATGTTTCGCTCACTATCATTATTGACATGAATACAATATCGCTTAAATGAAAATATATTTTAAATCTGCAAAAAGTTATTCCCGATGAAATAAGTTGAATCTATATTAACAATGACCTTTTCGTTCCGAATTTGATAGAAAATGCAAATTTTATATTTGATTAGCACACTTCCCATTTTAAACAGGAATGTGTATCGCTAGGCCGTCATCGATACGATAAGTATCGAGATACGTTAAAGCAATTCACGATATGTATTGGGATATGCTGAGATATACTCTGTTGTTTTGTGCTATTTAAATCTTTCCTCCATAGATACACCTTTATTGAGAAGGCGAACAGTTTAGATCCAGATCAGCCGGTGTAACGTGGTAAAGTGACCCCCATAGAATAATGACCCCCCGGTCATTATTTTATATAAAATAATGACCCCTTTCTATAAAATACTGACTCCCCTTATAAAATAATGACCCCCCGATTTTATCTGTAAAATATTGACCCCCACCTAGCCTATTACTAACAAACTCTATATCGATTCAAGTCACTGTCGTGTTTCAATGGCTTTTATATTTGTTGTTGTTGTTGTTGTTTCTACTGGAGCTGCTGCATGCTGCTGCTGCTGCTGCTGCTGCTGCGTCTACATCTATTGAAATGAAATTTAAAATTGCTTTCATTTGAATTTCATTTGAATTATCATCATTGTATTACAATATACATAAGTCGCTTTAACGTAGCTGTA
Organism: Corbicula japonica; assembly: GCA_038501625.1. Lineage (NCBI taxonomy): Eukaryota > Metazoa > Mollusca > Bivalvia > Venerida > Cyrenidae > Corbicula > Corbicula japonica. Next base: position 1,799,628 of record JAZAYU010000108.1, on the reverse strand, counting down.
TATGCTTCAACTTAAAAGACAACATTTTTCTACTTCATCTGACGTTAGATAGATCAGGGGGCTGTACAACTAGGGCGAGACATGTTCAATGCTAGATATAGCTGAACTGAACTGCTCTGGGGTAGGGAGGAGGGCAACAGTAGGTGATAGGTTGTTCCAACGGTATACAGTCCTAGGGAAGAAAGAAAATTTATAAAAATCTGAGATTGCTGTAAATTAACCTGTAACTCAGATCTTTTGCATGCATTGCTTATCCTTTTTGTGCTAAATGACTTCTAAAACCACTTTTCGAATGGTCGTGAAAAGGGACGTTTAATCACTATACAACTTTGATGACTACGAAAATGATTCAAACACTAACAAACATGCACTTACAGTGATTCTGCTTGTATAATTAATAGATATTTGGTTTCAGTCGCAGAGTGGTTTATGTAGTTGACTCCTAATCCAGTTGCCCAGATTCGATTCCCAGGCGAGGACGCTATCGAAGTATGTTACATCAGATCAGGATTAGACGAGTTCTGGTAAGAAGCCTAGAGATACTAGATTGAAATCCAGCCACCCTCGCCGCCTGAAAACTAGCTAGTTCTGTGATTATAAATATTTTTTGATGATTAATATTCAAACAGGCCGTAAATTGCAAAAAGTAGTTGCGTATCTTGTTGATGGAACGTTCCTATGCAGTCCAGCGCCTGTGTTTTAAATGATAAAGTGAGCGCCGCACAGTATGTATGCCTGTCACCCATACACGACCTTGGTAGGCATCGAACTCACAACGGTGAGGGGCAAGTGATTCTCGGTCGGAGACCTTAACCATTTTTTCTTTCCAAACAAATAGGCATCGGTAGTGGTAATCCCTGAAGCTTGGATCAATTCCGTCTAATTGCTGTCAAAAACCTGCACGTACGGACGCATGCACGGACGGGTGCCATTACTCCTCCGATGCCTATCGATGGAGATAATTAAGTGTACCATAGAGGTTTTGGTCGGGGGTCCTTATTCTATAGGGGGTCACATTTCTACGTGAGGGGTCATTTTTCTACGTGTGAGGAGTCATAATATTATGACCCCCCCCCCAGTCATAATATTATGACCGCGGAGTCAATATTTTATATAAAATAATGACCGGGGGGTCTTTATTCTACGGGGGTCACTTTACACCGGCACAGCTGTGCGGTCTGATCAGGATCTAAACTGTTCGCTTTTTTATTTGTTAGGTTATCTTTGACCAAAATGCGACCAGTGCAGATCCTGATCAGACGACCTGAAAAAGGCGTATACATGGAGTAAAGGGTTAGTTTTGTTGTTGTTGTTTTTTTTATTTTTGGATGTATTGTTTTTGCTATTAATTTGAGTGAAGTTTAAGCATTTCTGAATCTGTAAGTAATCCGGATGCGTGCTTTTATAAAATTTACCCAAGACGAATCGCGATACGGGCGATATCTGAGGTACAGGTAACTATCCGATAGAGACGTTGCGCTCAAGTCGTTTGCAAGTAAATATATTACTCGCACGATATAAACAGACACACATTATGACATTAAAAAGTCAACGACCTGTTGTATACATGAGCAACCCTGGTCTCTGCCAGTCTAATTTGTTCGGTTAAGTATGGAACTGTTCCTTAGAACATTGTTCTAGGATAAGATTTTTCGCATTCAAAGTTATCTAGAAAAGCACATGGTTTAGTGAAAATAAAAAGACAGAAAATTGAATTATTTGTGATCTTGTTTTATACTTTTGGACAATAAATATGCCAAGCTGACCCTATTCATCAACAGACCGTGTATTATTTAACATGCTGAAAATATTTTCTTCAAATATAAAAGACCAACTGACGCATCATGTTTCTAAACCGCAATGCGTAATAAGTACCTGCAATTTAATTTAATGATACAATTTTCAATGTCTACAATAAGATACTGAAAACAAACCGAACGGTTTATTTGGATATAATAGAAAAAATAGTGTACATTTAATTCTCGCATAAAATATTAAAGCGTAAGTTAATTAATTAAAAACCTTTTAAAACGTTTTTTTCGAGTGTTTCATATATCGTTTTCTTCTTAAGTATACTCAACAAAAAAAGAAACCTGACACTGTAACTTTGAATAAGTATGAGGTGCATATTCAAAATTATATATTTTTGCACCATCCAAAAGAAGATTAACCACTGAATCACTTGTTTCATGCACCAAAAATATCAAAATGCATAATTAAGTTCAAAACATGCACATTTTTTATTACATACCACAATTCAATTAGCTTTAAATCTGATTCAAAGAAAATACACCAAATATAAAGTGTCAGGTTTCTATTTTTGTTGAGTATATTATTTATTTACATGATTGCATGGCATATTAACGTATGACGCATTTATCAGTATCTGAAAGTTGAGCTCTATCACTTGTTTTTAGTGCTTTTAATAAACTGATTCACATTTTGTAGAACTAGCTTGCTTAGGCATTTGTCCATGGTTGTTGAAGTCGGATTTGTTCCAAGAAGTGTGCGCACTTCGTTTTCGTGGGGCTTAACTTGAAAATTATACAACCTCTTAATAAAGATTAAGATACTGCGCCTTTGTTACTTTGTCAGTCTGAATTTCATATCTATAGACTGTTATTAAATGATTAACACTGATAATTATTGCTAAATATTTAACAACATTAAGGGAAAACTTGTACACGACATTTTACTGCATATCACATGTACGGAAGAAACATCTCAATATTTTAAGTTCACTGATGTAAAGAAATAAAATACACTTACAAAAATGACTTTTTTGCAAATCACCTCTCTTTTAATAAAAGAAACAAATTCCCACTGTTAATTTGCTGAGATCATTTTTTTTAAGCAAAAGATACTGGACGGGCAACTTCTTAGGTGATCAAATTCGTCCAGATATTTGCATTCACTGGTATCATTAATATAATATAAGTTTCCCATGCTCTTTTGTCAAGTTTTAAATTTGGCTCAGTATATGTATATTCTTATAACAAAAAACCTAAAAGGCACGGTTTCCAATCAATGCTATCACTTGATCAACACTGTGCTGAAAGAGAAAACTAATTGCGGGTCTTTATTCATTGTTGTAATGGGATCGAAATTATAAACCGTCTTATTGCCAACAGAATCTCTGTGATAATATTTTAAATCAGTGACAAAGTAACGCTTTAAAGCATCTTTAATGAATCTTTAAATCTCTTTGTTCGTTAAAAGTAATTGTTTTTATTTATGGAGAGAACTTTCTCTTCAAAATATTGAAACCATAGTAACTGTTTGAATCTGAAGTAGCTATCCGCAGAAATATGACTGCATGTTTTACGTATCTAGGAGAATTAAAAACAATTCATCAGAAAAAATAGCGAAAACATTTGAAAAAGACACAGATGCCATCTGAAGATTTATATCAGAATGAACTCCAGTAACACATATTATTCTGCGATGTACAATTAACGTGTTACACGGAAGCCAAACATAGCTGCAAGTTGAAGGTTCTCTTACATTTACTATGTTTAACATTTTGTTAGAATGCTATCTCATTGAGAGAGAGAGAGAGAGAGAGAGAGAGAGAGAGAGAGAGAGAGAGAGAGAGAGAGAGAGAGAGAGAGAGAGAGAGAGAGAGAGAGAGAGAGAGAGAATAACGTAGAACAATGTAACGATTACAAGGACCTATTTGATAGCAAATTGCAAATTTGTTGGGTGAATTAACTAGGTTCCATGTTGCACCAATCTGACACTTGCCTCAAGCTTCAACGTGCGTGTGGTTCTAAAGAACAAGCATGGACCATGGTGAATTTACTCCAATCCGTCCACTTAATCGCCTGGGGAACATCCTATTGCATGTTGCATAAAAGAAAGGTAGCTATTGGCCCTACCAAGCAAATCGTTCTCGGTGACCTGTCAGTGGCCAGACCACCTATACATGTAGTTTAATAGGCAAGAACACGAAAGAAATTTCAAGATAAATATTGACAGTCACAACATACGGTCCTAACAGTTAACATCAACTAAAAGTAAATAGAACATAACGAAATTGTTGTTATTCAATTATACATGTGTAGCAGCTGCCAGGAAAGTATCTTTTGGAAGTATAGAGAACGTTTATCTGTTGCGGCTGCCAGAAAATATTGTTGGATCGTTTGACAGCATAGAGAACATGAATGAAATCGTTTTCGCGGCTGCCTGGAGATCTTCTGAAAGTATACAAAACGATGCGGCTGAAAAGATCTCTTGTAGGACCACTTGAAAGCATAAACAACAATGTTAGCCCAAGATCGTTTCTCGACCTACATTGCGTGTGCAAATTTAAATAGATGGAAAATGAAACTTTGAAAGCCACCAAACACGACAAAATGAAAATACTGCAGGCTCGGTTTGATTAAGCCTGCTCATGGGCAGTAATGAAAATGCATATTACAGCCTTCGCCTAAACGTTTTCTGGAATACTATCGTCAGAAAGCAGCTTTCTATACGATAAAAGTTTCATTAATAGATAAAGCCTCCTCATAAAACTAATAAAATGATAGAAGAGTAAAAAGTGCAAAAATACAAAACTTAGTGAGGCTTGAGTTACCTCCTTGACAAGGTCAGTGGCAAACTAACTTTTTCTAAGAAAGTGAAGTATGCATATCAGGAATTGCCACACTCACACTCACAAAACACAGCCTCCCCACGCAGCGAAAAAGAAGAGAGGAAAAGAGAGCATGTTGTTTTAAGTATGTCGATTGAAATAAGACGCCACAAACAATAAACGACATAGAGAACCCTTGGGGTTACCGCCTTTGAACGGTCAGTGACAAAACAAATTGCCACTGGGGGTTTAAACCAGGTTTAAGGATGCACCAACCTCACACTTTCCAACAGGTTCTCCTATCACAAAACAAGTACAGGTTGTCTTTGTCAAATAACTCCAACCCACCCAGTCAGATTATTTGAAGGAAATGTATGGTACTAAAGAGATGTGCTACTGTTTTGTTGTTTTTTTAAGAGGCTTCAGTATATTCCCTCGAGAGAAACAACCACATACGTACATTGTCGCGTTCTGTACAGAACATTGAGGAACGTATTATCTCGATGATTGAACTCATACCTGACCAAATAAGTAGACTAAGAAAACAACTTACCGTCAAACCCAGGATAAAATGAGAAACAGAACTATGTAGGAATGTCAAATTTATTAAACTATCCAATAACAAAACAATTTAATACACGAACACGTAGTTAGAAATTTTCAGGAACATTATTTCCAAATTATATTACAGCCCTTTGTAAACATCTCATTTTCATTCACGCAGTTTACAACAACTTGCTTGGTGGTTAAAAACTTATTCTTGAAGAGATTTAAGAAATTTGAACCGACAAAAAAGAATTCAGTTTTGAAGATAACAACGTTGCAAATAGATGAAAGTTTACCGCCCACGCCGCCTAGCCCGGTACGACGACAACAAGTAAACTAAACCTTAAAAACCATTGTTAAAAATATAAAAAAGTATAATAATTATTAGAAATAAAGTCATTGTGATTTTGTACACTCTGTTTTTATTTGAAACTAATCCATGGTGATTTTAAACCCTGCGATTGATCCTGTCAAGACTAAAGCTCTGGGCTTCAATTTACAAACAAAAATGAATTCTTTTTGGTACTAATCGTGATTTAAACAAATACTTTGTATTATCTCATAAGCTCGAACAGCAAACTGTGTTTATTAAAGCACATATCACACTTCACACTTAGTTACATCTTTGGGTGGGAGTAAATGAACTTATTTATATTTTGGAACAGCTAAAAAGAAATTAAGGGGCTTGATAAATTTCTTTTTTCTGTCTTCCTTACACCAGGAGCTCTCTCTCTCTCTCTCTCTCTCTCTCTCTCTCTCTCTCTCTCTCTCTCTCTCTCTCTCTCTTGTCTCTTCTTCTTTCCCTCTCCTTTTTGGCTTCATTGGTTGTGTAGAGAGAATGTGTGTTTTCTTTTTTATTTTATTTTTTTCTTTCACCCGTTTTTATGACGTATATATCATTTTACTTCAGAGACAGCTTTCATACTAGCATGACAAACAAACAATGACTTACAAAATTGAATAAAATAGCCAACAAATTACAACAAACATATGCATTTCTCAGAACGTGGTTTCTCAGTACTGGTGCAAGAAAACATAAGCATACAAAACAATGCTCAAACAAATATTACAAACAAATAATTCATAAAACTGGAGATCATATAATACATTACTGGAATGATAAACATTTGAAAAAAGTATTTATTATCATTTCTTTCCTTTTCATTATCATTTTAACATATTTGAAGCAGCTATGGCCATAATTTTAGTTTTTGCATGTTCTTTAAGATTGCCATTTCGTTATGATCCCTTGAAAATTACAAATAACATGCGTAAGAGAACATGTTAGCTTTGAATGTCCAATCATACGGAAAAATATCCAAAAAGATGTTATGTCATCTATACGTGACCCATATTTAAATTTATTACAAAATTATTTAGTTAAATCAGTAGACGTAAGAAAAAACTAACACAATTAATTGTCTTAAGAATATAACCCTTAACAATTGTGCGTAGATTGAAACCCCTCTATTAATATCAACTCTGGGACTGGAAAAGAGTGATCTTCATAGTGGGATAGTTTTAATTCCGGGGTAGAAAGTAGTGCAAAACTGTTAAAAGGGACTTTGAAATAGTGGTCTTCGGGGTGGCCTCAGAATCGGGGTATTTTTATGAGGGTTTTTGTGTAATTAATAATAAGCACATCTATGAATTGTCGTTAGTTTCCAAAAACTTTAAATATACATATTTAATGTATTTTTTCGGTATCAACCAGTTTGATATATTTGAAAATATACCCTAATATATGTTTGCTGTGATACAATACACCATGTCTAGAAATCGACATGATACTGAAATAAAAAAAAATCCATTACTGAATCATAAATTAATGTATGCTTCTTTAGGCAATGTCTTCAGTTTATTATTCCGCAGCGCACCAGCCTTACTTTCACACTATTGATGTATCTCACAAAAAGAGATTTATCACTGCACTCTTACTTAATTGTTACAGCATAAGAATAACAATACAGTGAAACCTGCCTTAGCAGCCACCTGCGAACAGCAACCACCTGTCTTTAATAGCCAGTTTGAATAGGACCTAAACTGACATTTTGTTCTAATTTTTTACTGTCTTTAACAGCCACCTGTCTTCAGCAGCCACCTTTTGTCACTCCCTTGGGTGGCTGCTAAAGACAGGTTTGATTGTATATCTCTTCGTATTTTCAAAAATCACACGTTAAAAATGTTATAATGGGTGTCATGTTATATTTGTAACCTGATTTTACAGCTTCAACTCTTTAACCCTTTCCTCCATAGATGCACCTTTATTGCATGGGCGAACAGGTTAGATCAAGAGCAGCCGGCACATCAGTGCCGTCTGATCAGGATCTAAAATGTTCGCACATGCGTAAAATGCGTACATATGGAGGAAAGGATTAAACTGGACAATTTTAGTAATATCACAGTCCAAAAACTACGTAAATCTTGATATTTTTTGTTTTAGAAAATTCATAATTCCGAAACTTATCTGTCAGTTTAGGTTCTTGGATTTTAATATCATTTTGAAACTCGTATTCCAATAAATTCTTATTGTTAAAATATTTCTCATGTAATGATACATGTATGGCGGTGCGAATTGGGCATTTTATGTGCATCATCATTTATAAATAAAGACGTTCGCTATTTCTCTTGCTTAAAAATTGTCGAGGGTATATGATTGTGTCGAGCTTCATATTTCCCACCTCAAAATCGTATGCAATAACCAACTGTACACGCATACACTAGTGTTCCTCCACTTGCGCCGAATGACGTCATGTAATTTTATTTTTAATTAATTTGGGAGTCTTTGTTATGTCCATTAATACTTTTTACAAGCAATATTTTTCAATACATATATGTACACATATCCCAGATTTGGTTTTGATAATAATTATTATCACATACAAGTTTGAACGTAAGTTCTTAATATGATACGGCAACTGTTATACTGCCGTGTACCCACTATCGGAGTCTAAACTGGGTTCAACATGAGAACAGGGTTTTAGTATACTAGAGTACAGTTATGTAAGCTGTGCCCAAGGTTATATAACTGAGCATGGAAACCAGTCTCAAATCTCAAGCATCTGATCGGCTGAAATGGCGACTGGTTCCAATCTCAGCTTTATTACCTTTAGCACTGATCTCATTAAGAAAGTATCATTCTTCGTGATTGAATTCAGCTGGGATGGGTTTGAAGTACAATCTTATAACAATCATATAGTAATATCTATTAACTGTGAAATCTGAAATACAAAATAAGAAGTCGGAAGCTTTTCGTAGTGTGAAATCTTAATTCATTAAAGTATTTGATTATCTGACTTTTAAAAGCGAATTAAATTGTACATAGTACAAATTACTTTCAAATGTTATGCAAAAATCGAAAAGGTAAATATGTAGCAATTTCTTACATGGAACACTGTCTGTAGGTGTCCAAACTTCCTATACTTCCACCATTGTCAACAATTACTACCACAGGTAGACATTCCATAACAAGATATATCAACAAGGTCTTAGATTAGTTATGTCACAACAATAGCAGAAATTAAAAAAAATTCTCCAAGTGACTACAGACTATAATTTGACATCCATGTTTGTTAACAAATGTAAAAATTGTATGCTGTTGACAATAAATGACAAAACACATCTAATTAGAAAATTCATTTTATTTAGTCATTATTAATGGAAATGTTAACAGCAATGCCCTATTCCAACCATTACATTAAAATGCAGATTAATTTATAACATTTAAATATATGTCCTGTTTTGTACACTGTACCTTGCATTTTGGGAAGTTTTATTTTATGAACATTGTAAATAGACATCGATGTTAAATAATAAGCATAGTTACTTGGAGAATGCTGTTCTTGTATATTTCTACAATTGTGTAATAAACTATCATAAGATATTGTTGACCTTGTTTTGACCATGTGGCAGTAATTATTGAAAACAGTGGATGTATAGGAAGTCTGGACCTCCACAGAAAGTCTGTTTTAATAAAAATAATTTCTGTACATTTCTCCTTTATTGACTTTGACTTTTGCATACATTTAAAAATGATATGCTCTATAAATAATTCATCAAGCTACAAGAAGCTTGGATGTCAGAAAACAAATTTTCATTTATAAAATTAGGATTTCACTCACCCAACCCACCTCATCTCTTGTCTGACAAATGATATCTCCCGAGTATTCCAATAATAGAATGTTACAAAATTTATCGTTTTACAGACAGTATATATTGGCTCTTGTTAGATAAAAGGCTTATGTAATAACATGTTCATCAGAACAGTTTCCACATTTGGAACCGATAATAACCATTATAGACACTGAGCTTCATTACTTCGTGCTATAAAAGTACAAAGCACTGTTTTTGGCCAATTAATAGGACGTCAAGTAGCTAATGCTCAGCGTCACTCTTTAAACACAGGACAATTATGTGTTTCTAGTCAGGGAAACTGACAACCTTCTACATAAACTTTGTCGTAGATAACAAGCCGTAGGAGTTTGAGCCTAGTTTGGCGGGGTTTAGGATCAGTCCAAGACCATACAGCGTGGCATATTTTCTTTGAGATAGAGGCACACCTCTTTTGTCGCACTAGGACAGTTTGTGAGTTCAAGTTCCTGTAAATTCCTCAACTGGTTTAGACCACAGAGTCCTTGACCAGAAACCAATGAACAACCTGCAAACATAATAATGTTTATAAAAATAAATTATACACACAATATAATATTATTAAAAAAGATTAAAATGGAGCTTAAGAAGCAAGCGAACACTACAAAACATCAAAATATAGCATGTTTCGGTTTGACTGAGCCTATTTATCAGCAGTAATAAATGGTAATGCATATTACCAGCCCCGGGTTGAGTGCAACTCAATGTTTAAACAATATAAGAATTAGCTCAGTGGCCTTTAAAGGACGAAATCGATAACATCACTGATTCAATGTGCAGGGTGACTTTATAAGGGCGCTGTTAAATTTTATTTGTGGTAACCTAGACAATGCGGTAGTGACAATGCAGAGTCAGTTTTTTCGCGTCAGTTGTATTTACATTAACATGGGTTTGTTTTAGTTTATCTTTTCGACGAAGTCGCATTTTTTTTCATCTGAAAACGTGCAGTTTTGTTTGTGGATAGCTTCTGATTCTATCCAAAATCCTGTCATCTAAGAACAAGTATTAGACATGGACAATGTTTTGCACGAATATGATGATGCGAATTTTTTATTTTGCAAAATACCGAAATTAAAAAAAAAGTTTCTAATGTTCAATTTGTTTTATACAACACAAGTCTTTTCAGAAAGAGGCGTGTTCAATAATGAATGTTCAATACATGATATTTTCTGGTATTTTTACTATGTCGATTAGCGCAATTCTCGTTTTATCTCTAAAATGTTTCATTTCTACATTTCAAGCAAATTTTTCATTAGCGTAGGATCAAGACAAACACGATTTGAAACTGAAGCCTGTAACAGGCAAAACAACCATAATAACGCACACGTGTCTTTTTCAAAGTACACACAATTTTTAAATGTACTTCTACAACAATTGCTACCTGTGTCGCTTAAATAAAATCACGCAAGCAAAATTACAGTCCTTCTAGGTTCAATGACTACTCAGAACCTAAATAAAAAACGTGCACAGTGGGATGTTTTAGTCGGATATTCTTCGAATACGTTTTCTAAGTCAGTTACTCCCAAGTATTCACATCTGCAGCGTGTTGCCCCTCGCGTCCACAA